>CABFPE010000102.1:1286039-1317445 GCA_900660155.1 Hofstenia miamia
GAACAAGAGTTTTAATGCAGTTGGTGACCATAATGTTGTGTGTAGCATTCCTGCAATTAATATATGTAAGAACTGCTTTTATACAGGCCACACCCAATGTGCTGTGAACTTGGCAGAACCTGAGTGGATAGAAAAAGTTAAAGCATTTTATAATGATAACCAGGTTAACATCAATACTGAGGTAGCTCTTCCAGACAATAAGATTGTTGATGAATCAGAGAACCTTATAGAAGAAAGAGATAATTTAGTAGATAACACAGAAAATACAAAGGAAGAGGAAAAAGAAGAAATCAATGAGATATGTCAGACCCCAGCCAAGACAGCAATGGTTCACAGAATCTTATAGTAGGAAGTGTGCAGTGTAATACAAAATGATCCATCCCTTCACCAGATGATACACAAATAGCAAAATATCTTAGGCAGGACTCTTCTCTCCTACATGAGGGCACTCTGGAAATCAACACTGATGAATCTAGTTCTGCTTAAGTATATTTTTATGGCTATAAATATTATAAACTATAATGTAAATGGGATATCTAGTATAAACAAATTCATTAAAATCGTCAAAGCTCTTAAGCCTTTCAAACCAAATTATATATTTATGCAAGAGTCTAAAATAGAGAATTTATCTGAAAGCTGTAAAACTTATTTAAAAATTAATGGATTTGAAGCAATAACAACTTCTAAGTCTACAATATGGAAAGGTGGGTTAATATTGTTTATTCACAGGAAAAGTCCCCAATTAAAGATGAAATTTGAAATACCAAAATTCCAGTTTATAGTAACATCAAAAAACGAATTATTTATAAATTATTATCTTGGTAAAAATGAATATAAAACTACAATGTCAGAAATTAATAAATATATTGATATTATTAAACCAGTATCTATCATTCTCTTGGGTGACTCCAATTGTTTTGGGGACACAGAGGATGTGTGTAACTCTAGGGCTCCTGTGAATATTATGCAATCCAGATTCAATTATCTGGAAAATAATATTCTATCTAAATATAATTTGACAGACATGGCAAAATCCATTGAAAATCTCTCTCACACCTACTTTAACATGCATACAAATTATTCCTCACATATTTACCACTGTTTTGCATCTACCAGTCTTAATATTAAATCATCAAAAATTATTAATATAAATCTATCTGTCCATAGGCCCCTATTAACAGAAATTGCAGCAAGTAAATTAGGTCGTCCTGGAATTTGGAGGATGCACTCCAGTACACTGCTAGAATGCAAACAGGAACTGGGAAGTGTGATTATATCAACATCACAAGGAGCTAACACTGAAGACATCCAATCATAGTGGACACTCATGAAGGTAAGAGCCAAGCAAGAGCTAGTCAGGAAGGAATTAACTATGAGTGTATGAAGGAAGACCTAGTGTAGCATCATCCAAAAAATCAAAAATAAGCTGCAAACGTCACAGAAGAGAATAAGATTGAAAAGGAGTTGATTAAAAATATCATTATCAGATTAGTTGCTATTATTTCAGATTAGTTTGTAAAATGCAACTAAGAATAAAATATGTGTCAAAAAAGAGATATTTGTATCTGTTGATAAAAACACTTTTGACTAAACAACACTTACATTATTTTATAGCAGCCATATTGGCAGAAGTTTAAATTTGAATTGACAGGTAATTTGATAAAGCATTTTACTTAGAATTCTTATTTTTCATCTTATTAACAGTTTGATTATTTAATACAATGTCAAGCTAATCAAGCAGTGTTTAGTAGTGGTCTGGATACATCACAGGGAATGATTCTAGGGTCCCTGNAGTGCACTTATGTTAGGTGTAGGGGTTTTCTCTCAATTAGCTGACTAACATTTCCTTTCTACATGTATTGGATAACTAACTGTCAACAAATGGTTGGATAACCAAATCCTTGGAATTATCTTAATATTATTTTAGATCTAAATTTATGACCTATAATCAACCAATAAAATGACTGTACATGTAGTAAGTTATAAATGTAGGTTAGGAAGTTGTTTGAATAGAATTCATTTAACTAAGCCAATATATTTCAGTAATGGCTACATGTAATATTTAACAAACAACTAGTAACAGTTCAGGTTGCAAATAGGTATAACACTTTCACACAACAGAGTTTAAGTCAAGTTGTGTCATGTCTTGAGTAAGTGCTGAGCTAATGTAGGGTACACATAAGCTATCTTGATTGAGCTGAGAAGTGGCACTCAAGCATCAGATGGAATGGTGAAATTGGATGTGGAGATCTGCTTCAGGCAGATGCCTACTAGAAGATCATTATGGAGGTTACCACATGGCTTTGTCACCTAAAAAGTGAACAGTTAAACAAGGTTACATAAGCTAATAGAAGAAGCTAGTCAAGCAGTAACAACAAGTAAATCCTTACCTGCAACAACACAGCTAATGTTATAAAGTAACAGTAGATAAACAGTGATAATGCCTGGTAGAGGATATTACACTAGAGAAGAAGATCAACAACATAATCAATCAAAAAGTGCAAGAAGAACTGGAATATATAAGAAATATCCAGTATGAGCTAGAAGAAGGAAGTAGTAAGGAGATCAAAAGTTTTGTTAAGAAAAAATGGGAAAAATCAAGAACTGAAAGAGTACAAAAGAGAAACAGTCAGTTAAGTGAGAAAATGAAGATATAATTGACACCTTTGCTGATTTCTATAAGAACCTATACAGAGAAGTAACAGCTGAAGAATCATCAGTAACATGTGACTATCCAACATTTAATGAGGAAGAAAAAGAAATACTAAATGAGAAAGTAATACCAGATGAAATTCAAAGAGCTATTGAAAAATTGAAAAATAGCCCAGGGATAGATGGGCCAAACTCAAGTTTTTACAAAACATTTAAACCTTTGCTGGTACCATATTTTTAAATTATAATAAATTCAATATTGTAGTCAGGAAAAATGTCAGCAAGTATTTCCAATGCTCTAATTAAACTAATCCCAAAAAAGGGTCAGGAACTTGAGCATCCTAAGGCATGGCATCCCATCTCTCTTCTAAATTTAGATCTGAAGGTCATATCTCACATCCTAAACAACTGATTATCTGCAATCTCCTCTAAGTACATTAATTCTAATCAAACAGGCTTCATCAAATACTGCAAAAGTTGCCTTAATATCATCTCTCTAAAATGCATAATAGACATCAGTAGAGCATCCTCTAAAGATTTAGGCATCTTAAATATTGATTACAACAAAGCATATGATTTGATCAATCATAAGTATTTATTTAATGTTCTATGTAGAATGGGATTTCTCCCAGTAATAGCAAAGTTAATAAAAGCCCTATATAATGAAAATTCATCTTACTTAAATATAAATGGATACTATCCCCAGCAATAAAGATCAAAAGAGGTGTCAAACAGGGCTGTCCTCTTTTTAATTTAGCTGTTCAACCTCTTTTGAGGTATATTAATGTAGAATCATGGGGGAGCTCTGGCTACTTTAGTGGTACTGGCTAACTCAGGAGTTTAGATCAAAGGTTGCAAAGTCTACCATAGCAGAGAGTGACCTGCATTCCAACAGAAAAGTTCCATTTGTGGTTCACTGATTTTTCCTAACAAATAAAGAAATTCCATTCCAAAAAGAACTCCAGCAGTGACCAATTCACATGGCATCATGCTGAAGCCAAATCTTTGAGGCCATCCTTACTTGCCAANAGTTCTCTTATCTCAGCTCATGTAGATAAATAATAAATAACAGACACATAATTGCTGTGCATTCACATTCACCAATGGCATAGTATATTTGCAAGGTGTAATTATTAAGTGCATGTATGAACAGATCAAATAAAAGATGATATTCCCTACATGTAACTGTAACCTAAAGTGGCCATGATTCAGGATGTCACTGTGAAAGAGCTATTTGTCACCCTAGACCTGGTGCAGTTTCCTCCTGAATTGTCACCAGATCTTAAACAACAGTTATCTTTACCAAATCTTTAATCAATTAATCTAAAGGGGGTTAATAGATAAATAATTGTAAAGGCCAAACACAGTAGAAGGAAGCTGAATTTATTGTGTGCTTTGCTACATTGACTCAGATATTTATTACAAAAATCTGTAACTTATTACCTGACTTGCTTACNGCTTTGCTACATTGACTCAGATATTTATTACAAAAATCTGTAACTTATTACCTGACTTGTTTACAATTTCAAGGCACAGTTTCCCTTGCAAAGTTCAAATGAGCAATCACACATAATTCAAATTGAGGGGACAAATACTAACACTATCAAATTAACTACACTCTAAATTCCAAATCAATTAAAAGAAATTGATACAAATAAGGTAGAAGCAAATCAAAGAATCAAAATGTCAAAAAGACATAACACCATTTCAGAGTACCAAAAATAATAAGTTCGAAAAAAGGGCCCTGAGTGACTCTACATTAATGGGAGGCATGCAATCAAAGTTTTGTATATAAAGGTATTAATATAAAACATCTAGCCTTTGCTGATGATATAACCTTTATCATTTCAGAACAATCTAGTTTGAATGTACTACAGCAACACATCATGGAATTTGGAAAGATTAGTGGGCTTACCATCAATGAGAAGAAATGTATTTACACTGGATTGTTCAGAGCAGTTGGCTGGAGAACCAACTGCTCTATAAATCATTAAATGATAAATTTACTTGGTATTAAAATCAGCTTAAAGGAACCTTTTAAAAGTGATCTGAAAGAATTCATAGATAATAAATTGTTAATTAACTTTATTGCTAATCACAAAATCTCAATCTATGGTAAAGCAAAAGCATTTAACACTTTATTAATTTCAAAAATTATCTACCATTTACAATACCAGCCAACAGTTGCAGAGAGTAATGAACTACAAATATCTATTAATGATGCTGTATGGAGAAATAGAGACCATATGTGACCAACATTGCTTCTATACTGCAGTTATAAGCAAGGAGGAATACAACTGCCAAATTTATACCATCTTCAAATGTCTTTTAAAATCAACATCATTAATATAATTTTAAATTCAGATTGGCACCCTCTACATCACTTATGCTCAGCAATCATTAAAGACTGTACACCTAGAGAGAATTTATTAGATATGATTTGTAATATCCCTATTCCTAATACTTTCAAGACAATGTGGCCTACTTTGGCAAATATCCTTAAGCTAATGGAAAGGCTAAAATTTCAATTAAATCTAAATAATTGTAGCAGTAAGTTGCCTAATTTAATTAAAAATAGAAAAATTCTTAATGTGGGTGTAATCTTTAAAAAGGATTAGGATCCAACTTCCCTTTCAAATTTTATTATTAAAAAATGCAATAATACCCTGTGTTTTAATACTAAGAGTAAGGGCAAGATACTTTCCAATTTTTTCTACTGTGAAGATCCAAATACCAAAAGAATAATTCAAAAGGTGGAGAACTAGGCATTACCATCATAAACATCCTAAGCAAGAGCAGGCTATGTAAAGTACACCCATACTATAAAACATTATTATATAAGGTGTTGCTTAATTGTATAATAAACAGAGATAAGTTTTATTTCTCCTGCCTCATTCAAAAGCCTTTATGCAGACTGTGCAATTTGGGCAATGAAAATACCAAACACCTTATTTTTCATTGCACTAAGAAAATCCATGAAAAGCCTGAGGGATTTGGAAGCATTGCTGAGATTGTTAATGTAGAAAACTTAACATCCATCATTAAGTATATTGTTAAATCAATTGCTTCTCCTAAGGATGTTTTTTAGTTATGTTTATTACCTTGTATATATTCATTTTATTAACCTGAGCTTTTTTAGATATTGATGTGTCCATATTGATTTTAACCACCTCTTTTATTGTAAGTACTTGTGTGTGAAATTTCTGTCTTTCCAATTCTATATATGTTTGTTTCTGTTTTGTCTTATTTGTTCCTCTCTTAGATCTCCTATGGTAAGATTCATGTTAATTCTTATGTGTGTGTCAATAACCTATTACTTATTTTTCTGTAAATAGTTGTACATTTTGTAAATACTAGTTGTCAGGTTTGAGGCAAGTGGTGCTTTTATTTTGAGTACAGTGATGAAATGGACTGCTTACTATCACATTGTAAATAACTGTAAATAGAAAAAAGCAAGAAAACAATATCAGTTCATACTCTGAGTACTCTTTTTGTGTAGATAATAATAGAAAAAAGAAAATAAAAAAAAATAATAAAAAAAAGACATAGCAAAGTGCTTCTAACTGGGTACAAACTTTCTTTGCAAAGTTATGGAATTTCAGTTTTTCAATGCATTTCAATATGGTGATTGAATTGCAAAGCTTGTTTAACTTTTGAGTGAAAATATTATAGAATCAATGATGCAGTCACAGGCCTTTAATAGCAATTAGAATCATCATTTTTGTATCTGTCTGATACATGTATGTCATCTTCATTTATTGTTGTATCAGGGTAAAGGAATATAAAATACTGTGTAGGTTCAAATGAGTTCTTACCTCATCAACAATATTGAAATGTTGTTGTTGACAATTTCCTCTATCATCTGCTCAGAATTGGAGATGTTGCCTCTCATCATTGTTATTATATTGAAATGTTTTGAAATGTCATAATAATTTAGTGTTTCTTGAATTAATTTGCATCACATAAGGTCTGATATACTGGAAAACAAAATTAGCATTCTGTGGGGTAGTCTTCAGATACTGCCTTTAACAAAATCAGGTTGATCAACTATTGGTTTGACATTATGATATATGTGTTCTAGTGGCACATGTCCATCAGCATATAATCAAGATTTACTTTGCTTGTGCTAATCAGAGTTTAATGTTTTCATGAGGTTACTGAGATTGTTAATGTATTGTTCATTAACATAAGAGTTATATTCACTCTCTGTTTTTCTTATGCTTAGACCTCCATGCTGATTGTATAACTGCTGCATGTATTAATAGAGAAAGTTTGCAATAGTTGTTTTTTGATTCTGATACACTCTTTTAATGTAGTTTGTAATGTTGGTGTGAGTTCCAACCAAGCAATTTTTTTGGAAACAGGATAGTTCACCTGTTTGTGAGCTATGTGCTCCCATAGGGAATCTGAGCATAAATGAGGGTGGAATTGTTCTACATTTGCTTCTGAAATATTAATTTTAGAAGCAGTGTATTCTGCATCTAGTGTCATTTGAGATTGAGAATGTAACATTGCAGCTATTTCAGATTTTAGCTTAACTGATGGCAGCCTTGAGTGAATCTAAAATTTTTTAAATCTACAAAATTGTATTTTGTTAAATTTCAAAAATAACTATTTTCAGTGATATATCCCCAAACTATTCAAAACTCAATGTCTTACCAGCAGTTCTAAGAATTTGGCAATCATATGCATCCCATTCAGAAGAATGATGAATGTCAGGAATTTGGCACATACTCACAGCAACTGTCAGACAAAAATTCTGCAGTAGTAAACATTGTGAACTAAAACAGCATGAAATAACAGTTAAATGTTCATACATACATAACTTAATGAAAGTAAAAATCATAAAAATATTCATTGAACTAAAGAAATCGGAAAACAATAATGTGTCTTCATTTGAAAATGATGGTAAGCACACCATTTTTTTATTTAATTTCATTAATATTCAAACAACACACATCAAAGCAATTGCTCATAATGAAAATTTAAATATTACTATGTGAGCAATTAACAGGATTTGTGAGAAATTGGCAAAGATTTTAAAATATACAATATTCAAATGGATTATTGTTCAATAAGAGTGCAATTTCCCCAAATCAAAGTTGAAAAAAATTGTTTCAATCTGGTAAAGATATTTGATGGTCATTCATGATTATGGAATTACTTTGCCAATTACATGGTTTGGATGAAAAAAAGGAACTGTGAGCTGTGACTAACTTCACTAGCAAAACTTTTTAATGGAGACCTAAATGTTTTTTGTTATTGTAGAGTCACTTGGAACCCCTATTTTAATTGATTTTATTTCTTTTGATTATTTGGAACTCTAAAATGAGTGTTACTTCATAGTGATGTTGTGATTGTTGCTATCAATTTATTTGTATCAATTTTTTCCATTTTCAATTTCAGTTATTGTTATAAATATGTGGGAAGCCTGTAGCAAATGCACAATAAAATTTATTCTCACTTCAACATCATTTGCTTTTGAATTTTATTACTAACCCCTTTTAGATTCTTCATGGATTTTGATTTAATAAATTTTGATTAAGATCTGGCAACAATTTAGGAGACAGTGTGCTGTGTCTGGTGCAACAACTAGCTCCTTAACTAATGGCAGCCCAAATTTTGGTCACTTTAGGTTACTGTAGAATTGTAGGGCACATCTAGCAGCTCAAGCAGTACAAAGGCTGTGAAGGATTACCATCACCAAGAGCAGCCCATACTCTAACAAAACAAATGAAGATTGGTAGTTCACCAATTTCACTGTAGAAAAATGAACCAAAACCATTTCCAAGAAGACATTCCAGCTAGTGACAAATTTACATTGCATCACACTGAAGCCAAGGTGCTAATTGTGTCTCAAGTTTAATTTCTAGCTCAATAACAACTTTAGGGTTCTTGTTATTTCAGCTCATGTAATAAGATATAATAATGTGTAGTTACCATGTATTTGTGTATGCCAATGGCATATTATATTTGCATAGTGTGTTGTTAAGTGCATGTACAATTGATCAAATATAAAGCTCTTTTATTCCCTACACCTATGCATAGCCTTAGAGTGACCACAATATGGGCTCACATCTGTCAAGGAGCAAGTTATTGCCCCAGGCACAGTGGAATTCCTCCCACATTCTCCCACATCTTACAAGCAGATACTTATCATATTAATAACAATGCTAAAAAGGGCTAGTAATATAAAGTAAGTAAAGAAGCAACTGTCATCCAACAAGAACAAAATTTATTTGACATTTGCAAAAATGAGTTCCCTATTTTTTTACAAAGAAAAAGGTAAATATTTACTGTTTACAAAATTCACTTAATTCCCTCACAAATAAAACAAGCAATTTACACATACACTTTAATTGAGGGGACAATTATAACAAATTCGAAACCTAATTTCAAAACACTAAAAATCAATAAAAATTGCTAAATTAATAATTGGACTAGCACTGAATTGATCAAAGAGAGTGCAAATAAAATAAAATAAAGGGCCCTGAGTGACTCTACACGCCCCCCATTCACTGTTAATTTTTCAGTAGCAACTTGACAGCAGGACCACACAACAACATTTCTTTATTGAATCAGTGAACCACCAATGTTCTATTTTTTGCTAGAATGCAGGTTGTTCTCTACAATGGTAGCCTCTGCAACCTTCTTTAAAATTTGAGTTTCTCATTACAGCTGGAGTAGCCAGAGCTCACCCATGATTCTACATTATAACAACCTTTAGTAAAAATATATTTAGTTAAATGTTTATCTATTAAATAATACATTAAAAACCTGACTTAAATCCCTTAACATGGCACTTCAGTTGATAAAAGAAATTCTCAAACTGAAACAACTAAATTTTTTTGAATTACCAAAGAGTGGGACAAATGGCCTAAAGTGAAGTAATAAATGCACAATATATGTACAAAATTCATATCCATACACCCTTTTAGAATTTTCAGCAAATGCTTCCAATAAAGCTTGAGAGACATCATGGAATGCTTCTCCATTTTGAAAAGTAAGCAACATTGAAAAGAAAATAAACAGAAATTGTAACACAGATTTTCTGAAAACACTTGTAATGCATGTAAAACCACTAAGCCAACATAAAAAAGAAATAGCCTAAACTCAGTAGCTTTATAAAACTCCAAGTCTTTAAGTTTCTAAGTTTTCTTGACATTTCTAAAAAATATTATTTAAACATATATAAAATAACAATTATTTCACATCAGAAGGAATTAAATGATGACAGCTAATAATTCTCTCACATATTAAATTGATTATTTAGGAAGGTTGGTGAACTGAAAGCTTTCCCTTTTCCATCAAAGCAATAGCTTTCATATTATTCCTACATAAGCAAGCAACATGCATAATATCAGGAGGAAATTGTTCAACAAAATTTATATGCAACTGTTCTAAATGACTGCTACCAGTATGGTGGTCTTCATCAATGTGATTATGAAAATTGCTATTAGAATGTTCATTACACATTTGCAAATAGACCACTCTTCTTTCAATATAATCACCTCTTACCTTACAGTACTCACATGCACTAAAGCCTTAACATTGTTTAGTTTGCTGAATAAATGATTGTGCTGGACCATTCAAAGCAAAGAATTTTATTGAAATCTTGAAATCTTTTTTGTTAAGAGATCATCAATCAATGGCTGCAAAAATAATTGTAGTGGTGGGCTTAGTTGAGCCCTGTCAAGTTTGATACAATTGAAGTTTCCAATATAAAATGATTAATTTTATGTTACTAAGCTTTATTGCAATTGAACAAATTACCTACAAAATTAGAATTTGAAAGGTAATGTTATCATACTTGAAAAGCTCCTAAAACAAAAACATAATTTCCAATATGAGGAATTGTTGCTGAAATCACCCAAAATGATATGCTAGAAGATCAAAAAAGTGGAAGTCCATCAATATTTGTGCAGATCTGAAGTGCTTTTTAAGATCAAAATGAATTAAGCATATGTACATACCTCTAACTGCCTACTTGAAACATCAACAAAGTAGACAGATTTACCAGTTTCAAGAGAAATCACATCAATGGTGAGCCTACTTTTCAAGAGTGTTCTTGCATTAATAGTTAATTCTAGATGGAACAATTGTAACCTTTTAAGTAAGTTTGAAACTACTGCATTCAATACACTGCATGTAATAGAACAATTTACAAACTTGTCCTAAATGTTTACATCATTTACAAATGTAGAATTTGATGTTTCTGAATCAGAAGAAAAGGAACCCAAAGTTGGACTGTTAGCTTCAAAATTGTATTCTTGACCTATACAATGCAATATTCCAGTTCAATGAAATCATTTCTACAAACCCTCCAAGGGAATACTGTCTGATACATCTAATGGCAATGAAAGGAATGGAACTTGAGCTACATATTCATTTTCTTCCAGAACCTGTGAAATCAATGAATTAGAAATGGCCACAATACAAAAATGCTTGCTAGATCCCAATGTCATTCTAAATCTAAAATATACCTACTGAATCCTCTAAAAACTGATTAGGCTCATATTCAACTATATTACAATAAGAGTTGGAATTGGGCTGGGCCAGGCTTGAGCCAGATTTTCAAGATATCAATTTGGGCCTCACCCTAAGCAATCTTTGCTAGTATTTTAAATGAAAATTTCAGTATTAGGTTGGCTACACCACTGACTGCAGCCCATCAAAATTACATTAATCAGCAATGGTTTGTAAATGATGGTTTTCTATTCCAAAAGTGCATACATTTATGATTAACAAAAAAATGTTGCTTCAAAAATCTTTTGAAATCTTGCATTCACAATCATGCTTGAAGAAGTTGTGAACTCATTCAATCAAACAGCAGTTAGCATAATTTACTTTTCAATGAATTTTAGGTACATGGTGATTTGCTTAAATGATATGTCATTAAGAATTGAAAAATCATAATCATATATATATATATATATATATATATATATAATAGGAGTGTAAAAATATCCTAATAAAATAACATTTAAAATAATTCATTTTACTTAATTTTTAATTAATTAAAATAAGAAATAAATTGACAACTATCTTCAACACACATTTATTTAGCATAAATATATAAATTAAATATAACTTATAGTTTTAACAGGATTCCATGTAACATCATTTGTAAATCCAGGCATACAATGAATACTTTCAACACATCTAGCACATGAAAAGCTGTGCATAAGCAATCAAATACTATGGGTTTATTACTCTCTCAGTAAACAAAAACAGTAAAGGTAATAAATGCACATTTTCACCACAAGCTGGTGTTTCTGATTAGAATTAGGCCCAACATTAAGCTGTTGGCCCAACAGCTAAACAACAGATTATTGTTTACTGGGTAGTAAGGTAATTTGTCTTTCATTCATTCTTTATTAGTATATCACAGTCACCATGTGAAATATTGAAATATCAACAATTTTATCCTATTTTACCATAAGTGACTATACTTGTCATTATTTATTTCAACAATTACAATCATCAGCATTATGTTTCCCTAAACTGTTTATTTCCTTCTATATATAAATAAATATATCTATAATAAATCCACAAGTCATCTAGAGGGCTAATGTTCATTTATTTAATTTCTAGAAGCAAACAGCATTTTGCTGGAATGGTGCAGAGGCTAATGAATTGATTAACCACAGAGTAAAACTCAGAATGACACTGTGGTGATCAAAATAACACACATTGCAACAAAGTCTTTATTCTGTTGACAGAATGACTGAGAACTCACAACAGTATTAAATACAATTTTTAATGAATTGTTCATGTTAATTATACTTTTAATTAATAGATTAGTCATTAATTAAATTTTGCTTAATCTTCTTCTTTGACCATCAGTGATACAATTAATTTCATTACAATTTTCTAACTAATAACTTAAGAACAGTTTAGAATTATGAAGGTTTTGTTTAGCATTCTATATCTTAACCATATCCTTGTGCTTATTGATGTAAAGTTTAATTTAGAAATTTTAAATAGTCATTGAGATTTTGTAATGTACATATAATCCACAATTGATATTAATTTGCACCATTTATAATCATTGGTGAAGTCACCACCACCATTGCAAATTTAGAATTTAGCTAACAACATTCATTCAGTAATCTAGTAAATGTACATTTACTTTTTCATTTGCAAATATAAACTCTTCTAAAATTCTTACAAAATTTGAAAAAACTTGATTTCTAATAAAATTTACTTCTAGAAAATTTTTAAATTGAAGATTAGAATGAAGTAACTCGAAAACTTTCTTTGAATCATTAGTTTGGTAATGTTATTTTTATTTATTGGTCTGTATTTAATAATAATTTCGACAATTTTTAAAATTTTNTCGTTTTTTGAACCTAATCTAGCTTTTAAACTATTTTAATAATCGTATACTTCTACGCTACTGTCTAATATAAAACCGCAATTTTTCCTTTTTTGCAAACTCATGTTTGTATTACGGAACAATGCTAATTTATATTGTGCTTATTGTAGCATCGGCANTTTAGAATTATGAAGGTTTTGTTTAGCATTCTATATCTTAACCATATCCTTGTGCTTATTGATGTAAAGTTTAATTTAGAAATTTTAAATAGTCATTGAGATTTTGTAATGTACATATAATCCACAATTGATATTAATTTGCACCATTTATAATCATTGGTGAAGTCACCACCACCATTGCAAATTTAGAATTTAGCTAACAACATTCATTCAGTAATCTAGTAAATGTACATTTACTTTTTCATTTGCAAATATAAACTCTTCTAAAATTCTTACAAAATTTGAAAAAACTTGATTTCTAATAAAATTTACTTCTAGAAAATTTTTAAATTGAAGATTAGAATGAAGTAACTCGAAAACTTTCTTTGAATCATTAGTTTGGTAATGTTATTTTTATTTATTGGTCTGTATTTAATAATAATTTCGACAATTTTTAAAATTTTGAGAAAGTAGTTTTTGATGAAATTGCCTGATAACATTATAGATTGAATTTTTTTACAATTTTTTCGTATTTTGATGAAGTGTTTTCCCATACAGAAATTTCACTTAATATGACCAAATATGCATATATATATATATATATTTCAAATCATTTGCTTTTAAATAACTATTATTCACTCTATATTAACATTGAATTTATTGTAATTTAACAGTAGTTAGCCAATTATAATATATGAATACGTTTAAAAAATCAAATGAAATTCATCTAGCAGTTTACTAAAAATATCTTATAATACTATATCAAAATGAATTGTGCAACCATTTATCTACAGTGATGTTCCTAATATGGTTCCAAAAATTCAAAAAGATATTACATTATAGTTATTAAGTGGGCATTTTTTATTCATAGTTTTAATACGTACACCCATTCGAAGAAAATTAACAAAATCAAATCACCCTTTATGATCAAATATTTTATTAGTCTTTGAAAGAATGAGGCTTTTACATTAATATATATATATATANTACTGTCTTCTAGTATCGGCCAGCTCACTCACTTTTCGTGTTTACTAGTGAGTAGTTGTTTGTACATATTGTTAATACGCGTTGTATTTAAGACACACCAAAGAATCTGTAAATAGAGGAAAAAGTTCAGTTCAATCGTGTTCTCTTGTTACGTAGTTAGAATAACTGTTGCTCTAGTTAATGTTCATCTAAGCGAACTTCTGCTTTGACATTAAGTCCCCTGGCATAGTTCTCTTCTAGATTCAAACCAGTGATTCTACATTATCTTTATAAACAAAATATTACGAACTTCAATAACATAACGGACAGACCCTTATTTAATTATCGAATTAGTATTTTCAAGCGACAATATTAGAAATGAAACATATAAAGCCCAGGTCAACGGTATATTCAACAGTAAAACATATATACGTTGGATATATTCAAAATAAAAGTTGCAGAATTAGATCTTTCCGCTCTGCATGAATAATTAAAACACAGAAGTGAATTATTGTTCGGTCAAAATTTACCAGCTACCCAACGGAGATAACAGAACAACACTTTCAGGCAAAGTATAAATATGATGTAATAATTATATTCAACACTGCAATAATTACATTAAGAACATATGTTTGCAGATATTAGTGACTTATTTGAACTAATACAAATTGGCAAATAAGGTGCTAAACTGAGTTTAGTTTATAAATGCTAAATATTTTGCCAGCCTATATTTTGATTTTGTCAAGGCGTGCCAAGCACGCTTGAAAACCGTACTTGGCATCTATGTATATATGTATAAATGTATGACATATTTGCAATTTATTTTGCCTGAGAGAAATGGTCAATAATTTATGGAAAATCAGTACGCTTTCGTTGCAAATAAAGCAAATGTTTAAAAATGACGTAGTACCGTGTTGCATTTGTGTTGTTGATTTTTCAGAACTCTATAATCCTGAAAATTTTTGAATATATCAGTTATAAAGTATTGAGAGTAATTTTGTTGCACGTTAAATTTATTGCAAATATCTCCGGCATATTTCTATTAAATAATTCTTTTTACTTTGAGATTTTGCATTCTTAAATTGTGGCAGCAGCAGCAAAGTGAATGATGAAGATTGCCTTGGAAGAAATAAAATATATTTGACCCTTGAATTTTTCCTGTAGAAAATGCTTGTCTAGAAATAATTTATTTATGAACATTTTTAGTTTATTTAATATTTACTATTTATATTGGAGAATATCACAAAAATATTTTCTTTTTATATTTTTTATATATAAAGGTTCAAAAGATTATTGCTAGATTGTCGATATTGTATTTCGCAAATATGGCATTGTTTTATATTGCAGGTATGTTATATGAATATAATATTAAAATAAACGATTTCAATAGTTTCCAGGTGCCCGATTGCTATAGATTTAAACATCCATTATCTTTTTTTCATTTATACTTATTAAGGATATCTACCTTTTAAAATCACCCATTTTCTGTATCATCTAAGTCGATTGATATAAAAATTAGCATCCATATAATTTATACAGAGATTATCATCCATATAGTTAATAGGTGGATTTGCATTCACATAGTGAATACTATCTATTTCCGCTTGCTAAAATTTGAGAATACATTGCATTAAATCATCGTTTGTAAACTTGATTTCTTGTACTTTTTGAGAATGCACCCTTTTTTTCTTTTATTATATAGTTAATAATGGAAAGCGTAAAAGGTTTTACTGTATTTTTAATTGATTTCATATCACAAAGTTGATATCAATTTATTCAATTTAGTAAACGGGTAAAATATATACACTTGGTTTTTCTGTTGTGTACCACGTGCGTTTTTTTACTAAATGCAATACTTAATTTTAAGAAAAAATATTTTACACATTTGAGGAAAACTGAAAGCATGTACTGATTCCCGGGTGTACCTATTTGAATGTTTCATTGAAAACCTCGACCATTTTAGTACTTGTTTATATGCGCTTCACCATAAATGTGTTTTATTTTTTAAATGTATTTTCTTGGCTATTTGTAAACTTCATTTGTGTTCAATATTTCCCCTTACACAGTTCCCGAATTGCATGTCAAATCCAAATTTGTTCTTGCATAATTTGTAAATTGTAATGTATATTTTTAAACTACCGATTAATTAAAACTATTTTTGCAGTTATTTGCTGGAGTTATTCTTACAAAGATACCTTGTTGTTAATGCAAACTGTAAATAATTAACACTAAGTTTCTTTCAGTCTTCATTCAGATTATTAGGCTGGGGAACTTAAGGTGAAATTCATTTAAAGCCATAAAATTTCAGTGTTCGAAAATCATGTATAGATTCATCAGTAGAGCTTGGCTTTTAGGTAATATATCCATGACTACATAAATTTACCGAATTTGCAATTAAATTTATCTAAAGTCTTGCGGAATTTACTTAAAATTAATTAATTAGCA
This sequence comes from Hofstenia miamia, assembly GCA_900660155.1. Lineage (NCBI taxonomy): Eukaryota > Metazoa > Xenacoelomorpha > Acoela > Hofsteniidae > Hofstenia > Hofstenia miamia. Next base: position 1,302,579 of record CABFPE010000102.1, read on the forward strand.
TGTTTCTAAGAATAGAATTGTCTGATTCATTATCTTTAAAACACCTTCAGTACACTGTTATGTTTTCTTAGAAATAATGCAAAACATAGTGACAAATGACTAGTTCAAATACCTTAAAGCTAATCTATGTTCAAGTAACCCTCATTGTGCAGATGATATTATTGGCTGAACAGCTTTATTTTAAGATCGCGTTGACGATGATTATTTCAGCTATCGATAAAACCATGTCTGTTATATCTGCAGAATATTATGCAAACAATTATTTGATGAAAAACTTTGCCTAGAACTGTTCATTTTCTTGTGTTGTTATCAGATAGACTCTTAAGTTTAGGAATTTGGAAGAATATTAGGTTTTCTAACTCAAATTCATGGGAATTGTTTACTCGTTGTCACCCCACTTAATATAATTTTTTTTCTGTCTGACGATACTTCCTTCGGTGATTTCGAGTGAAATTTCGTTTTCCATCACTTTCTCCGAGGACATGTGTCTTTGCGTCTCCGCAAAGCTAATTCCTCGCTATTTGCCCTTTTCCGTAATGTTCCTTTTAATACCTCGTCCGCTGTGAAGCTCTCTTTGTTCAAGTCCATTCCTCGCGCCATTCTTCTCTACGCGTCTCCTTGTTGGTGGCCTTCTCGTGCTTTGTTCCACTCCATGGAACGTTTCCAGAAACGCGCTTTCAAATGGATTTCCTCTTTGGACTATAAAGACGCTCTGCTGAAATTCTCCACTCTCCCGCTGTCACTCTACTTCCATGCCTGTGATCTCCTTCTGTTCAATCGACTACTGACTCGCAAATTGGATCTTGATCCTTTTGATTTCATTAAGTTCTCCAATTCCTGCTGCACTCGCTCTGATGATGTTGTCACCTTCTCCATTCGTCGTACAAAGAAACATCGCACCCTTCACTCGTTTTTCAATCGTGCTTGTACTGCTGCTAATTACATCTTGACTCGCAACCCTCCAACAGCGATTGATTTCTTTTCCCCGCCACCGAGCTTCAAGAAATCTTTGATGGCTTTCCTCTTTGCTGAGCCCTTCTCCAACTTCGCCTACTCTTCCATTTGCTCCTATTTCATCTCCTGTGACTGTCCTCGCTGCCGTAAAACTTGACTTGTTTTTATTTCTTGTTGTGTATGCCTTCAGCGGCTAAATAAAGTCATTGATTATTATTATTTATTATTTCATTAGTTATCATTCCTCAAGTTATTAGAACAGCTTGGTTTAAATGTCAACAGCGCAGCTTGATAAACAATTGGAAATTTCAGAATATTATGATAAATTTATCCACCTTAGACATGTTTTTTTCATCATAGCGTATAAAGTGTGAAAATTATTCAACTTATATTTGCAATAGATTTTGGCTAGTAAGAAAAATAACGAATTTAAATATGACATGTTATCCCATTTCCTAAAAAAATGAGTTTTGTTTCCACAGTTGGTTTCATGTCCTAATCGTAACTGATAACAATTCAATTTAATTTGCAAAAAAATTATTAAAGAATAAATATTTATTATGAAAAAAAATTGTCTTTGCACAATCAATAAAAGAGCCCCTTATTTGCGTCCCGATTTACTGTTGATTCGAGCTTTCTTAAACTTCGGATACACCCCAGACCTGCTGTATAGAAAATTGATGGGATACTCAAATGCAGTTATAAGTCAACAATAAATTATATTTGACATTGTATGAAAATTTATTATTTAATTGTAATTCTTTTTTGTATTGTACAATAACATGTGGATGTATTTTTCTGTGACAGCAATTCGTTGCAATTATCGCGAGGAAGAATTGAAATACAGTAAGATTGAGTTTAATTTCTAGATTTTAAAATCAAACTGTGTTGTATTTCACATCAGATTTATCATAGTGAAACACTGAAGTGACTTTGTTTTGGTGATCTAAATCTAGTGTAAGGCATACAATAGTTGAATTTTTTACTACTAAAATTCGTATTTAGAATTGCGTTTCAGGAAAGAACAATAGAAAAGTATTATTGATTTGTCAAGGATAAAAGGCCTAAAGTATGCCTAAACGTGATATTCTCTGAATAAAATTTTGAAAAATTTCCATGTTGGTAAATCATTGCTTACTTAAAACAGGGCCGCACACGCAATAAAAATAGGAGTACATGGCTTACTTTGGAAGGAAACAATCTTAATTTCGTTGCATGTTTACTTCCTGCCCTTAATTACTAATATTTTAGGTCATGATTAATTTTTTCCTTATAAGTATATAAAAAAAATATATTCATGATTCACTTCTTCAACATAGTAATAAATGAACAATCGATACTATGCAAAAAAATTTCTTACTGCTGCTTTAAATATCACTTTTGAATAAATCACGTATATTAATGCGCTAATACAAAATTCCACTTAAAATTATTGCAGGTGTTCCCCACTCAGATCTTAACATCAAATTTCCCAAATTATTTCTAAAGAATTCACTTGTTGATCTTTTTCTTTCTCCTTCCTCTATTCTTGGTTCTTCTGATTGACTACAGTGCTCATCGTTATATCTTCTGTCTGGCAACTGTCGTATTCTCCATAGTCTCTCCCAACGTATAGATTTTTCTGTTTTCTTAAATTTTCTTAACATGCCGCCCTCTATAATCTGTCTTTCTGAAACTTGGCTTAATGATTTCTTACCCAACTCCTAACTTCACAGTTATTGCTAGATCTGATCGTCTCAATTGCTCTCATGGTAGCACCTTAATAGCAATTATTTCTTCATGTGGTTTAACTGTTTTTTAATATTGACTTCGATCCCACATGCGACTTTTGCTGCTGCATCGTCCTTCATTCACTTACTTCTAGCTTTCCTGTTGTTTGCTTGTATAATCCTCCTCATACCAGCAAATATCGAATTCCTTTCACTTTTTTTACCAAGCCTATCCATACCGTTTCTTACTCCTTTCACTCTTTCAAATCCCATGTGATGGATTTCAAACTCTTCAATATTTGTCACTATTGATTTTAACCTACCTGGAGTTGATTGGGGTGTTCCTTTTTCATTAGATTCTTATGAACTTCAACTTGTTTAATTTCCTTCTGATCTCTCGATTATCCAACTTGTGACTTGTCTAACACATACTTCTAGTCATATTCTTGATCTTGTTTACTCCAATTTACCCGATACTTCAATTTCCCCTGTCAGCTCCTTAATATGTTCTTCTCGCAACAATCCCATTTATGCCTTCCTCAATTATTGGATATTCTCACAATAGTTTTTCCTACTCTCTCAGTGACTATGTTTCGTTTAATAGTTTCAGTAATTCTTCCTTTATTTTTGATCCTCGACGCACATACCCTCGAAATAATCTGCTCCAATTCCTACAAAATCTTCTCTCGCCGTTCATCTGTCCATCTTCACAATAAGATCAAGCATCTTAAAAACTTATCTGTTTTTGATTTCTTTTAAAATGACGCCATTGTTCCCTTCAAACCTTATGCTTGCGATCTTGGTATCTTGATTTCCAGTTATCTTTCCTGGTTTGTTTGCTGTTCTCTTCTTCCTTGTTGCTATCAAGGACCTCCCTCAATCTGTCCTTAACTCATCCTGTCTACTGTACGTTGATGACACTGTGGTTTTCCACTTTAGTATTTCTTTTGCCTCCAATATTACCTCTGATCTTGAACATTTGTCTACTTCGTCTTCTCTTAACCATCTTGATTTTAGCCCAAACAAGACGGATATTTCCTTTTCTGTATCTCCCCCTTTTGATCTTCCTCTTCCTGTGAACTTTTCCCCTAATCATACTCACCTTGGAGTTCAACTTGCTGATAACTTAAATTGGTATGGTCATGTGTCCTTACGTCTCCGAAAAGCTAATTCCTCACTCTTTGTCCTCTTCCGCAATGTTCCCTTTAATTCCACGGCTGCTGTGAAACTCTCTTTGTTCAATTCCTCGCGCTATTCTTCTCTATGCTTCTTCCTGTTGGTGGCCTTCTCGTTCGTTGTTCCATTCTATGGAACGTTTCCAGAAGCGTGCCTTCAAATGGATCTCTCCCTTGCCATACAAAAACGCCCTTCTCAAATTCTCCACTCTTCCGCTGTCACTACTTGAATGCTTGCAATTTCTTCCTGTTCAATCGACTGCTCATTCGCAAATTGGATCTTGACAATTTTGATTTCATTAAGTTCTCTAATTCCCGCTACACTCGCTCTGATGATGTTGTCACTTTCTCCGTTCGTCGTCCAAGAAACATCGCATCCTTCACTCACTTTTCAATAGTACTTGTACTGCTGCTAATTACATCTTGACTCTCAACCCTCCAACAGCCATTGATTTCCCGTCTTCGTGCTTCAAGAAATCTTTGATGTCTTTCCTCTTTGCTGAGCCTTTCTCCAACTTCGCCTACCCTTCCATCTGCTCCTATTTCATCTCCTGTGACTGTCCTCGCTTCCGTAAAACTTGACTTGTTTTTATTTTTTTGTAGTGTATGCCTTCAGCGGCTAAATAAAGTCATTCATTATTATTATTATCATATGACAACGCTGCACTGTTTTAAAGCAATTTGTTTGAAGAAAAATTGTTTAAATCAAAATTTGTGGGTTTTTTCAACGTAAATAAACGTGCAGAATTATAAAATTACACTAATAAACATGCGGTTTCACATTCACTTTAATTGTTCATGTAACTTCAAATTTTTTTCTTAATCAAATTTGATGGCAAGAAGTCAATTTTAGCAGTTCTTAGGCTTTAAAGAGTTGAGTTCACGATTCGAAAAAAACTGCAAGTGTAAATTTAGGAGCAGCTTAAAAATTGTTTTTCTGCCTCCGTACTGTTTCGAAACAAAATATTTGGGTAAAAAATTTGTTTCTATCAAATCCTAATCGCCTTCTGAATAAATAATTACTTATTCATTAGGTTTAAAAAGGGCCCAAATATCCTGAAGATATCTAAAGGCGCTGAATAAAGCATGTGCTTTAACGCTACTAGCCCCTAATGCAGCACATTCTGCTCCATCGCCTCTTTTTGTTAATGCACATTAATCGGTAGGCAGAGCTGTCTAATAATTTGCGACTTTTCGTCAAAATATATATTGAATTAAGAACTATTAATACAATTTAATTTTCTGTATATTTTTTCAGCAGTGGCACATTTGTAATCAGCTGGTGATTTTTTTTATTTTCACTGTTTGCGGCCTTGGGTTTACTCTCCCTAATCTTTCTTCCAGGTGAATTTTCTTTCCAATTATTGAATTCTTTAGGTCAATATGGTCCCTATACGTACAATTTTTAGTCAGCAACTGAGATAAATGTTCAAGTTTTGTCTAACAATTCTAAAATTTATAATGAAAAAGACAACTAAATGTGCAAGAAATAAATAATTGGTGAAGTCTTTACTCAAAATATGAAAAAAATGTTCTAAACATAAGTAACTACTCTAACAAATGTCATGTGAAAATGTCAATTCTATGTAATATTCTGCTCATTTTCGAATTATACAGAATTTTCACTTTCCAGATTGCTTTTCTTGTTTAGGCGTCTTATTTTTCGGTGTATTTTTTTATATATCATGCAAACTTGCAAACTATTGAAACAACCTAAAAAAGGTTTCTAAGCTTTATTAGCCTCAAATTATGTAAAGCATTCAATTTTGCAAAATTTCCCCATTGTCATGACATGACAATAAAATATTTGGAATTTTTTTCAAAAATTTAACTTTAATACCTTAGGTTAAATATGGCCACCATGTGCTTCACCTGGGTTTCTAAGGACCTCAAAAACCTGGGGTTGGTAGGGTTAAAGCATATTTAAACCAAATTTGCTGAAAATAGTATAGATTTACATTTATTTCATAGTAGAGAAGTGCGCGGTATACCGTAAAAAAGTGGATTTTTAAATTTGTAAGAAAAGATAGTTATTTGTGAAATGTTTATAAGGTTAAGGCTTAAAGACAATTTCTTATGTATTTTGTCATTTCGTCCAAATTTATTAAAGTAGTATCCAATTTTCCATTAATATGCAAAAATTACTATTAATATTTTGCATGCGAAATCGATTAATTTTGCTTCAGAAACAGTTTTTTTGAGAAATACTTAGAGATTTTTAATCTTAAAACAAAACACTCTATCTGTATAGCTTTTATGATACTCCAGGTTGTTTTAATTCTACCGCTAACCACCGCAATTGTATAAATCGCTACTGCCCTACACCATACCGCGGTATTATCCTACCGCACTTATCTCTAATTAATAGTATTTTATATCAAATTTTAATTGATATTCTCAACATAAACATTAGAAACTCTAATACATAAGCAATTTAATTATAAGGTGAATTTGGGAAATGCAACATTTAATCACTAATCGATTTCCGTTCACCCCAAAATTCAAAAATTGCTTGGATACAATAAATTGACGTAATCTAAAATGTCAAAATTCAAACCAATTGATTGACAGTATACGTTTTGTAATTTGTTTATAAATTGAGCGATGATCAAGGAAATGACGTTTTCGATGTTTCTGAGTAGACCTACTTTGCTTCCCTATAAATACTGGTAAGGATTTCTACTTTAGAGTGAATTTTAATGCGTTCTATGTCTCTGTGCTAATATCTAATTTCATGTATTCGTTCATTAAGTCGGATTATTTTATCGAATGGTTTAACTAAATAATTCGAATGAAATCTCGTGGAGAAAAAATCGTTTATACATTAGTTAAATTTTCATTTTCGATGGTAGAAAAAAAATTTAAATTCTGCCATATCAGTTTCTTTCATTTCTCTTCAGTATTCTGACATAATGAATTATTTGTCCAATTTTGAGGCAGATCTGTTCAACGATAAATTGTTTGAAATTTGAAACAGACACAACATATTATGTGGCAAAACTTAGTATCAATCTATATTTTCTTCTATAACCAATCAAATTAGCTTGGTAGGATTTGAGTGAAAACACTTTCTAGTTTATGCATCTTATTTGACAGACACAGGGATATTGCCATGATATATCAACATATTTCCCAGACATAAATTTCTTTAAAATTCACTTTACAATAGATCGAAATTTTACAAAATACTCATTATATACCCGACAGTGGCACCGGAACTAATTTTGCTTGGTGGGGGCATTCAAGTCAAATTTATTACTTAGCATATTAACTAGCTAATGGGACTTTTACTGTTTAAATTATAAAATTGTATTGAGGTTTTCTTTGAAAGTTGATTTTATGTGGGGCAGCTGCCCTCTGTCATTTCCACCGCCATTGATACAATAAATGACAAAAAATAACCTAACAAATTCCGAGTACAGAATTCCATATGACTAAATGGATAACCTTGCCAAATTAATATGTACTCCTACTCGAGATTACTTTAATTATCAAAACCAATTACAAGAAGCTACATCTAGCTATATTACCAGTGCCTGACTAGATATGAGTTGTAGAGCATTGTTGAATTTAAAAAAAGAGGAGCTTGAAGAAAAAAATTCAACATGTACAACAGAAGTAAAACTCGTTATACGATTAAATTTCTTAGCGATAGGCTATTTTAGGCATATATACTCAGACCCAAGGTTATAATTTTGGCGCTTGCAATGAATTTTTAAATCGATTTTTCAAATTTGTAAGCACTATTTATTGGAATTTAGAAGTATTCTAAGCAGATTAAAACAAGCCGATAAACACGTTGGCTTTTGACATATTGGCTACCATGTATTCATATATTGGATACATGTTATGTCCTAAGTGTACACGTGTCCATATTATCTCAGTTGTTTTTATTCTGTGGACTTTTAGAATATTATCAATGATACGTTGTCAATATATTAATAAAGACAATTAAAAATTTGTGCTCTGTGGGTCAAATCAAGGATATGTGTTAAAGATGGTCTCATATTGTAAATTGAGCTGAGTTTTAAATAGTTTTTATAAAGTTTTACACATCCGTCCTGTCATTTTACATAGGTCATACATCAAAAAGGTTAACCAATTTAAAAATTGATGTATTTCGTATTGTGATTTGAATTGGTAATTAACTGAAACAGTAAGAACGCAGCTGGTGATATTTAAATAATGCTCGGATATTATGGGCTAAAAATAAGCATGAGGCAACTTGCAGTGCGTTCTGTTGTGTTGATAGCTAAATTTTCGTTATTTTACTGTGTGAATTTCAAATATTGCGGATAAAGCACTTTATTTACACACAGACAATAAATTATGTCAATTCTTTTAACTAGCATTGTCTAAGTTTACTTTTACATGAGAGCCAACTTCTATATTAATCCGGTTTCAATGAACGAACGCAATTTAAAGCGTTTTCTTACGAAAGTTCGAGTGTTTTACTGAATAATGTCTACGTAGAATAAAGAGGAAACCGTCAACTTCAATTTAAGTGGAAAATTAATTTATTAAATTTTCTTCGGCGATCTTGAGTCGTATGATCCGAATTTAATTGTTTAGTAAAGCGTAATTCGATTTTCTTTGTTGCTTTCAACTTTTCTAATTATATTGTAGACATTTTTATAAGAATAACATAGATATTTTTATACTTGAAATAATTCTTAACCTCGCGTGACATATTCCTAACATTGTTTTTTGGCGAGGAATAACTTTAGAGACGTTCGCCAAATTTGGGTATTTTGGGCCAAGGCCCAATATTGCATAATTGTAACAAACTATGAACGAATTTGATTGGTTCCTCTCTTAATAGTGTTCAGGTCTTAACCAAAAGTAGGGCTTTCAACATGTTTGTCTAGAATAGCCCAAATTGTTGCCTATTTTTGGCATCCTGTGAGTTAAGTTTTTTTTGACTTTTTGTTTCTAAATTTTGTAGGTATGTATTTAGTTTTTACTTTTACTCTTTGAGTACTTAATCCATAGTAATAATAAGTTTGCTTTTGACCTAATGTTACCATATGTCACATCCTAAATTTTTTCAAATTTACTTTGAATGTAGATGAGCGTACATGCGGTATTGAACGACCAAAAATAGCCTCCACATAAAAGGCATTCAATTTTGCAATGATAATTGTTTCGGTTCCCCGGAGTTAATGTTTGTTAAGAATGTTTTTTTTGTATTTCAAAAACCTAAATTTTTTCATTTTAATACAAAATACCGTACACTGTTCAAAGCAGACAGTAACCAAGCATGCAATTGGGCCGGTGTTAGCAGGCTTTGGAACGTTGAAAAATCGATAGAACAGTTATTTGTCAAACATTTATCCCCTTTCTGAATAATTATTGCCTACCTCAAACTTATAATTTAATATAGAGAGTGTGCCACCTATAGTCATATTATAATAATCCATAATACCATTTTTAATAAGTTAATAAAATAACTGAACTGTATTTTAAAACATAATACAATAACAAAATTATTTTTGTGACATTGAATTTTGTTCTAGTTAACCGTGTTTCAGAAGGAGCTGCATAATGAAAATGACCTCATATCTGAATTAATTTATCACTTGAAGTCAACAAGATGGAAGATTTGCTAACTCCTTAAAACAGGACAGATAGCGGGTTGCAAATCTGATTAAGAAATTTCTAAAATATGGTAGCTAATATAATATTGTATGGTACAAACATATTTACCATTACATAATGAATGAAAAGTTTTAAAATATCGCCATAATAGTAATCCATAAATTTACTGTTACATTTACCGAATTTTTTATTGGGTTTAAGAAAATTTTTAGTTTGTCTTGAACCAATATAAAATATCTATAACAATTGAATCGGTAAATACATATTTTACAAAAAATAACATATTGATTGGATAAAAACGCTTAAAGGTGTTTAAAGCTTTATCAAGCAGCTTCAGGAGATTGCAAATATATTCTAAAGCCTGAAATGTTTTCGATTTTTAGTATTTGTTTCTGAATATTTCAAAATGTCTAATAGATTGTTTGAGATTTGAGTACAATTCACGGTGATTATTTAGCTAGCAATTGGAATTAACTTTATTAAATATCTTTTGTCTCATTTATTCTATGGACATTCCATCATCATTTAACATATCTTACATAAGAGCCATTTGCGCATACACTGTGGGCGAAACTTAAAATTTGGCCATTATGGATAGCTTGCTAATTTTACCTTTCAATTATGGTCATACAATAAACGACACCCTTGCTTATTGATAATGCAAATAGTATGTGATAGCATGGATGGAATTTAGTTTTGAACGCAGGTTCCCTTTAATTGTTATGCATCAGATATCCAAATAAATATTTATTTCAAGCTCTAGTATTAAGTTTTTTCATAACTATTTTTTAGTTAAGTAACCAGTTTCCTTTGGTACTTTGTTTCTAGCTAATTTAAATCGCGTGTAGAATTTATACGCTGTTAGAAATTAATATACGCATCTAAAATTTTAATGATATATTTTAAAAGGACGTCTGCTTTAATTTATATAATTACAATGCTTCTGTGATGTTAATGAATTTATGTTCTGAGGCAAAGAAGCAGCTTTCCCTTTCAAGATTCAACTGCTCTTTTATCTCTTCATTAGTAAAGAATCTCAAAGTTTTTGCATTAATAGCAATTAATAATTCTCTTTATTCAATTTTCGGCTATTTTTAAGTGTGTGACCTAAGAATGAATTAGCCTGCTTTAAAATTATCAGTTATTGCCAATGGTTTGCTTTTTGTCATTAAAGTTCATAATTCTGATTTTTCCCCTTTTTCTACTTCGTATTACATTTCCAAGCTTCCATCAATTGTTTATTAATCTATTCTAGAATCTCGGACACATTTAAATTCATATTGTAAGAATGAAATTCGTGACTTTTCCGTTATATTCAGATCTTTCATCAGATATATTTCAAAAATAGGCAAAATATGTACTAAGAATCCTGAAATGTGATCATTGAATATCATTAATCATATCCGGCCTGGGATTTTTAGGCTCCTCGGATATGGGGAAGATTTCCTCTCCCAATCAAACTCTAGATTGGTTTTTTTGATTTTTGCACAATTATTCTGCATGTCCATGTAGAATCTCGCCAACCATCATACTATTAATTAATGACTTAATTTAGGAGTTGCTGTGACAATTGTTCCCTCCTCTGAGACGGCGCTCCTTCTAGTTTAAATTTTCCATCTCCGTCAACTCTATTTCTTCTTCTTCTTGTTCTTCTTCATTTTCTATTAAATCTTCTTCGTCAAAGTATGCGTCTTCCTCCTCTATCCAATTTATTTGTCTTTTGCAGAATTTCTTTGTGTGCCCCTTGTTACCACACATTTGGCATTTTAGATCTTTTCTTTTTATTTGCTTTATTGTGCCATCTTTCAACTTGATCTTTACTAGATCTTCTCCCGATTTTTTAGTTACTTGTTTATTCACTGGTTTATTTAACATAGGTGGCATACGATTTATTATCGGTTTCCCAATCGTCGATTTCTCATTGATTCTTGCGTTACTTTCCATTGTTATCTGTATTGCAAGTCCTTTCCTAATCATTCTATCTAGCGAATCGTCTGCATCGCATTTAATTTGGAATTGTGTTCGAATTGCCTCCGGCAATCCTTTACTGATGTGTGCAAACAAATCATATTTCGAATATCGCTGTTCTCTCGAACTAAGCTTCAGCAATCTTTCTACTTGAGACATGTAATTCCGTAAGTCGTCCCTAGTATTCATTTTCATTCCATTTAACAACATCCGATACTGGCTCTTAAAGCTCTCATCATCATAGTACTGCTGGTATTCCCCTATCAACTTTTTATATTCCATTTTTGTTTGGGTCTCCAACACCAAATAATGCTGATACGCTGCGCCCGATAAGTATAGTGGGAATCTTGCTGCCGCTCTTTGTTGCGTTACTTTTCTCTCTTTCATACTCATTTCGAAAATCTCCAACCATTCATTAAATGTCGGTGAGTAATTGTCCACTCTTCCCGTGAATTTCGGTAGCACCGCTTTGCATACTGACGTATCATTATCGTCCTCCTCCGATAATATTGTCTCCTTAAAAGTTGGTTTATTTTCGATCGTTTTCTCACAATTGGACTTTACTTGTTTTGTCACATTTTGTACTAGCTTTTTTATGAATTCTTCCTCATTTTGACACGCTTTGTAATCATCCATTGTCAAGTCATCCTGTGGTACCGCTGTGTTTAACTCCTGCGGTTTTTCTACTACCACATTTTCTATCGTCGTTACTTCGCTTTTTTTCAACTCAGTTAGTCTTATCTCATCTTTCAAATTGTCAATTTCCAATTGCTTCATTATGTTTTCTTCTCTTAAATTCACATTTTCTTCGTGTAACTCCGTTATCATCTTCTGTAGACGATCACTTTGTAGTTTTATCTCCTTGTTCACCTCGGTTAACTGTTCAATTTGGTTTTGGAACAAATTTCTTTGCTCGGTTAGTCGGATACTTGTGTCTTCCTTGATTTCATCTATTAGCCTTTCTTTTTCGGCATGTTTTATTTCAACCTCTTTTACCCTTTCGATTAACCTTTCAATCTGCTTTGTCAAATGTTGCCTTTCTTTCGTATTATTTTCAATTACTTCCATTAACTGCATTGTTGTAAGCTCATTAGTCAACTCTGCCGGTTGAAGTATTTGCTCAGCTGGGGACTGTTCACTTTCATCTAGGGACACATTTACGTCTGGGTTTTCGGGGGTGTTCCTCATCTGAGGAGTTTTCTGAGTTCTAGCTTTGGTTTTCGGTTTCCTTTTCGAATTAACCATTTTTCTTTCTTTAGCTTAGGGTATTCTTCTGGTTGTTCACTTTTCCCATTAATTAGAAGCTCTGGTAAAGTGTTGAGTGTTCGTTGTTTTTTCCTTTTCTAACTAGGTATCTTTTATTAATCTTCACTAATTCCAGTTTTCCAATCTTTTTCAGTTGTTCCTCCAATTCAGGCGATTCCAAAAGAACAATTCTTCTCCTGAATCTTCCTTTGCGCTGTCGAGCGCCTGTCACGGTCGCCATGTAGAATCTCGCCAACCTTCATACTATTAATTATTGACTTAATTTAGGAGTTGCTGTGACAATTGTTCCCTCCTCTGATAGTACGGTAGGTGCCGGACTCCATTCTCCATCTTTCTTCTTTCAGTTCTTTTGTTTAGCCGTTAACTTATTATCTGATTAACTAACATTAACACAAAACTAACGACTGTTAATTTAGATCCAAGACACAAGACGGAGTGTACAAAGTACAGGGTACGCTTACCCGACCTGCAGCAAAGCACAAAAGAGGAATTGAAGAATCATGCTATAACAAATATTTCCATGCGATACTGGCACATCGATAGATACACCAACCACAATTCAGATGACTCAGTGTAATGGAATAGTGTGCGTGGAGACAATAGTGATAGTGTGTGATACCTTACTAATTTAATGTATTGATTGTTCTTGTTATCAATGATTTGATTTAATAAAGGAATCTCGCAACCTGGATGCAGTAGCTTGTTATGAGTTCGTACATATAATAACCTTACATATAAATAGTTACATGCTAGCCTAGAGTACATGTGAACAATCAATACGGTCACAGGGAAAAAGATGAATTGATAGTCCGTCAGTCTACTAGTAATCATACGTAATAAACAACATCCAAGATAATACAAATAGGTCTTGTGATTTCCTAGGTTTCTTGATGTAAACAGATCTAATAACATAATGTAATAAAAGTTGTAACATGAACAACGAACGATAGGAAAGCTAATACGAGTAAAAGCCCCTATTCCTACACCTAACCTAAGAGCCTCTCGGGTAAGCACCGGCTATACACTTCACCCGTTAACTGGATCCGTGAACCACCGTCTAGAATACCCGAGAGCTCGAACGTTTAGCTTTCCATTGTATTAATTAAAATAACCTGATACAAAAACGCAAAGTAAATCCAGTAAATTAGATTCATCAACAAAATGATTGATTACACACTTTTTATAGTAAAAGAATTAACAACAATCAAATATTTAACCAGTACCTGTTAATTCTGCTAATTCCACTTGTTTACAATTCCGAACGTTTAAATTTCTGTTCGTCTGCCGATTACGCAGTTCTGCCTTAATTAGCAGTAGCGAGTTAGTCTAGTGCCGTTTCGCCAAATTAATTAATTAATATCAAAAATACTGCACTATAAATTTACAAAAATAACTAATTAATCTTAATCATGTGTTTTTACAATTAATCAATTAATATTTCATTTTAATATTCAGTCTTAGTTTCTTCTTCTTCTCTCTTAGTTTGACCACACATGATTAGATTACGATTATGTTACATCAGTATCATCACAAACATGATGCCATTACTTTTTTATTACTCCATCAAATTTAAGCATTTAAGGATTTTTAAATAGATTTAGTATTGCTTTTAATGGAAATGTTTGGAATTTATTAGAATTCATTCTTATACAATCAAATGTATTTTTCTTTTTTTCTTTACTTGTAATGTCATACATACAATGAACAGATATTTAGAACAAAAAATTGTTAATAAGGTTGTGAACCCTAATAAAAGTAATCAATACTCATTCAGGAAAATCCACAACTTTTTGTATAATAATAGGAGGTTTAATAGGCGGCTATCCGTACTCCCCAGGTCGTATAGGTTAATGATCTTACAGGATGACACAAAAAAAACGTTCATCAATTAAAATCGAATAACTTCCAAAATTTTATTTAGATTAACACAAAAATTCAGCTACATTAGGTTAAGTCTTCTTTCAAGTCTGTACCACAAAAACTCTTTGTTTAACTGGTGCTCAAAAAAACAACAGAGTCTCTGACTGCATCAACGTTCTGTGGTGTCCTTGCTGATTTCGGTCGTCCAGAGTGTGATTGTCTGTTAGTATCTTTTCGATTGAGGTTATTAACAGTCCCATGGGTTCGGAACTTGTTGACCCATCAACGTTCTGTGGTGTCCTTGCTGATTTCGGTCGTCCAGAGTGTGATTGTCTGT
>CABFPE010000102.1:1327580-1349119 GCA_900660155.1 Hofstenia miamia
GTTGCCATACACCCTGTCCTTAAGGTATCCCCACATATAAAAGTCTGGGGGGTTCAAGTCTGGTGAATGCGGTGACCACTCCGGGTCACACCTGCGGCTGATCAGTCGATCAGGGAAACGATGCTGTAGCCATGCCAATGATTCGTTTGAGGTGTGGGGGTGGCACCATCCTGCTGGAACCACTGGAGGTCCCTGACGA
Organism: Hofstenia miamia; assembly: GCA_900660155.1. Lineage (NCBI taxonomy): Eukaryota > Metazoa > Xenacoelomorpha > Acoela > Hofsteniidae > Hofstenia > Hofstenia miamia. The sequence goes on from CABFPE010000102.1 coordinate 1,327,780, forward strand.
CCCCCCTTCGTCGACCAAGTGCTGTCCAGAATTTGCCAAGCACCTGAACATATCGCTCGGTGTTGATTGTCACAGACCGCTCGTTGTCGTCCTCGAACCAGAATGGTCCAATGATGCCATGTTTGGAGATGGCGACCCATACAGTGCACTTGACAAAGTGCAATGGCCTTTGCAGACAGTACTCAAGGGATGTGTTACCCCAAAAGATGTTGTTCTTGGAGTTCACATGACCTGACAGCAGGAAATGTGCCTCATCCGAAAACCAGACATTGTCAAGGAAGTCTGTCGCAGCGTCAATTTTATCGCAAAACCACTGGCACATGATCACTCGTTTCCTCATGTCGGCAGGTGTAAGCTTTTGTTTAATCTGTATCCTGTAAGGATAGAGGTGGCGATCAAAATTCTCCGCACAGACTCCCGCTGCATTCCAAGCTCCTGACTTCGTCGACGCACAGACTTGCGTGGGCTGCGAACAACAGAGTCTCTGACTGCATCAACGTTCTGTGGTGTCCTTGCTGATTTCGGTCGTCCAGAGTGTGACTGTCTGTTAGTATCTTTTCGATTGAGGTTATTAACAGTCCCATGGGTTCGGAACTTGTTGACCCATCTGTAGATCATTGTGTGGGCATCCAAACCGTTCTTTGAATTGCAATTGAGCCGCGTGGATAGAATTCAGCCGAAAATAGGCCTCAACTATAAATGTCTTTTGTTCAGTAGTCCATGGCATCTCGAAGTTGAAATTTTCTAAACTTTTACAACATTAATTCTTATTGGTAAATCTGAAAAATAAAAAGAATTGATTAATTATTTCAAAAGTTATTCAAGTTTAGGTGTTGAACGCTTTTTTTGTGTCACCCTGTATATTGAAATTCATTTAATATGAAAAAAAATACATTTATTGTTCCAAAAACTTTCCAAGTGACACAATATTAGATGATATTAATTTCAATGAATGGCCAATAGATTGTGTATTTTAACACACAATCTCAAAAATGGTTGTTTTTTGTCAACGTTATAGCCACTGAGTTACGTTGTGCCTTCTTTTATTTGCGGTATAGTATAAATCTCAATGGTTGCACTTAATGTAGTTTTGGTTGGCTAGACACCAATTCGCTGTATTTTGACTTAAAGTTAAGAGATTGTCATAATATCACCGAAACACTACGTGTTAAAGCTAATACCTCATTTTATATCTCATGTTTTATTTTAATGGCATTATTTTAATTTCTGAATTGTTTCAAGGATAGAGTAATTTGCTTATTATATGGCTTTGTAAATAGCGTGGGTGGAATTGTTTAAAACTTCTGCGCTTAATAATTTGTCAAATACATATTGATTTTTTACAAGTAATACTCTATTTTTTATTCTTCTATTTTACTAAGAATTGATTGTTTCAACAGGTATGTATTTGTCGCAAGGATATATAAATTCAACTCGCTGGAAGTTCATCCTCTATGAGGTTTGGAATTGGTGATCCAATGAACACAACTTTTCTACTATAAGAAAAATATGTTACTACTGACGATGCAATCAAATATTGCAATCAGTAAATTTTTGATTTGATATGCAAGAAAGTATCAATAAATCGAATTATTTCTGCTTCAGGATAATATGCACAAAAATCTAATCTGGTTTGCCAAAGCTAGCCTGATCATTAGTTGAGCTTGACTGAAATTATCTGTTTTTGTTATAATTTATTCATCTGTTATTAAATATTGTTCTATATTTTTCCTGTACGTATCATACCTGGATTTCAAAATATTTCTTTTAAACCTATTCGGCCTGGGGGAAGGATATCTCCCCTCTTAAACTTTTCATTAATGGTCAACAAGTTGTGAAGACTTCTTAATGAGACTTTCTGATTTTTCCTAACTTTTATTGGGGATCGTAACCCCGGATAAAAATTTTCTAAATATCTGCTAGTTTAATGTATGATATGGTTGTTCAACAGGAGGTTTTGTAGTCTTGCAGTTTTTCAAGAAAAACATTATTCTTAGTATGATGAAAAATTTATGTAATATAAAGAAAATTAAATGTGATATGTTAAGAATGAATTCTAATGAATTTCATTTCCAACTGTTAATGCCAATAATTAATGTATTTCAAAAAATTCCCAAGTTTTGGCATTTGGTGACGTCATAATAATAATGATGGCATCACATTTCTGAACATTCCAAAATTTATTGTGCTGACATGAACAATCTTTGTGCAAAGTTTCGTTTTAATACCATAATCCTATCCAAAGAAGAAATCCTCCTCCCCAGGCCTAAGAAGAGCAAAACGTCCAGGTACAATAGGGTTAGTGCAATAGTTAAAAAATGCAACCGATTTATTGAACATGGTTTCAATGGTCCATTAAGGATCGGGTATACATACCTCAACACTAGAGTACCCATTTCTTGTTCGTTTCAATCAATCATACATTAGTATGTCCAAAATACTATTTTTTCATAATGCTATATATTATCTGCACCCGACAAGAGTGCATTAAAGTGCTCTTTTTGGGGATAACGGAAAGTGTCATCAACCCTATTTCCACTAGCGGTGCTTAAAAGTGACAAACTGCGTTGCCCACATTTTTGAACAATTTTATCCAATCATGTTACATGGACACATCTATGGGGTTGGACCTCTCATGCAATAAGGATTTGTGCTAAAGCTTATTATTGTGCCTGAAATAGAGTGACAATATGGGTTTAACATGAACCCGAACCCCACCGGATCAGAATATTAATACTTTAATTAAATCTTATGTTCGCACCCTGCTTGACCCGAAACAGGCTTTGTTTCGCAATATTTAACAGCCTCGATCTCTCTCCAATTAAATGTTGATTAACTTCAGTCATTTTCTCATAATGTTATTCTAGTAATTTCATTGGTGCTACTTGACGTCTTGGATCCTTCTCAAATCGAATAGTGATTAACATCAGTAATTTTTTGATCGATCAATCTAGGCTTTGCTGACAATTACCGCTCTCAGTGCCGGAACCCGAATCAACCCGACAATTTGATACCCGAACAGAAACTGAAACCCGAAACCGGATGTCCCGCTCTAGCCTGAACTACGTTTACATAAAATTTATTTTTTTTTCAATGAGAAATCCGATTTTTGTAAAAATTCACTTCTCACCATGCCCAAAGTTCAAATAATGAATCGATCTAATGCCGAAGGCAACAACAGCCCTCAATATTTTACTTTCTGGAGAAAAACAGTGTGAACCTCGTTCAAGCGCGTCGTGCGCAGAGTCAGAATGCTGGCACTAACCTATCATGGAATTTGAACTGTAAATAGGAAAGCATATTTCATAATAATATTAATAACGTTTCCTAATTTTGCGCAAAATAATAATTATGCCATGCGTGAACAACATATGATAATGAAACCCGAATATTAAATGGGTTGGGAGTGTACAGGACTGACGTTAGTCCAATAGAACTAAATGAGTCTTTGTCACTAAAATTTTAATTTAGCGGAACGCTAGTTTTTAGTGCTACAAATACTCTCTTCCTGTGGTCAACAAATCTCCTTTTAAAATAGAATTTGTATTTGTGTGACTTTCTATAAATTGTATTTGTTGAATTAATCGACGTTCTTTGCGAAACTCATTATTCGGTATATCGCGTCAATTATGTTGGATAATACATTTAATTACCGCCTCTCCTCAAATTCATTTCAGGATTTAACTTGATTTTACGCTGACTTTTTGCTAAAAATAGGCAGTAACTTACTTGATTCCGTTCATTACTATTTGAATGCTTAGTATTGGTTACCTCGTTACGTGGGTGCGATCTATTTTAGATGCAGATGTAGCGGTTGGATGGTGCTCTCTTCACTCACAGTGGCCTTTTAAATGCTTCCTCTCTCACTCATTTCAGATTTAGGTTAATTCCATATTTTCCTTGTCGGTTTGTATTAGTAGTTTTTATTATTATATATTTTTATAATTACAGTGATTCTTAATGATGTAAGCGTTTAAATATTTTCTATACTATAAGAATTTTTATCGCTGCGTTAAGTGTTCGCTAATTTAGTTCAATTCGAAATTTATTCTCTCTTAATTACATTATTTTACGTGAATTATCGTGACATTTATTAGTTTTCTCGTTCAGTCATGTTCTGTTAAGATGAGCATTTTATAGCAAGTAATTTAGAGAACATTATTGCAAATTACAATCTACTATTTTGACGAAGGCATAGCCTACAACCCGTGACACAGTGTCCGCTTTTTTATTTTAATACTAGTGCTAGATCAACGGAAAACATTTTTACCTTTTGCTCTGTATGGTACATACGTAGTTTGGGATGTTTCGTTGTTTATGTATTTTTTGTATTAATTTAAACCTGGAAGTCTATTTAACCTTTTTTTAACTGTCCAGGAATTTTTTGCAAAATTGTTGTCGTTCATTAAATATTTTGTAAATACTTTTAACTCAACATCTAATAAAGATATCCAAAATCTGAAAGCAACGTGGCATAGGGGAATGTATCCTTCATTCTCGTTCTTAAACGGCGACCCATTGCGTACGACACGCTTCAATGGGTTTGGGGGGTCTATTCACATATAATGAGTTAAAGTTTGTTGTTGCTCTCGATCTCTATAAGCCTTATAATTGCATGAATGTTAGGTATTTAGAGAATTTAAATCTTTTTAAAAAATAGTTAATCTTTTCAAGTATTTCAGGCACAGTAATACGCTTAAGTAGACATTTTTACCGCTACATTTAAGCATGCTTAGCAATAGATATGCCCATGACACATGATTTCCAAATTATCTAAGAGACTCGCAGAAAATTCTTTCAAACTTTAGAAAAACGGTTTGGTCTTTTAAGAGGTCACCGGGCTGTTTAAAAGTAAACTATTTAAGAACTTGGTAAAATTTCTGTATTAATTTTGGTAAGTTTTTTAATAGTTTTTTTACCAATTTTGTCTGCATTTTACGAAACCCTTAATAGTTTCAATATACTTTTGAGAGAGTTGGGGTAATGCTATATTTGTACATGGTAGGATGCGGTAAAACCGCTGTATTGGGAATGGGATTTCCATGCATTGCGTTGTTCTCAAAAAATTGAAGGTTACTTACAATAATTAATATGTGTGCTTGATTTAAAATTTAATGCTGTCTTGCTTAGTCGTTGCATTTTTATTCTCAAAATCGTTTAATGAGCATTTATACAACGTGGCATTTTCCTAATATATTCCCTTGTTAATTTTGATATTACTTCACATTTTCAAAACTCTATTTTTAATCCATTCGGTGTAATTTTTTGCGAAGCGTTAATTTTGCGAAATTGCATAAACCAAGGTTGTCACCTTGTTATACTCATCGGAAAACCATGGATTGATTATTTGTTTGGTGTGAGGTAGCATCCACTCTTTCAGTCTTGCGCGACCGGGATAAAAAATTTACTTTCATGCGGTGTTGCCTCTTGGTGACTAGTTTTTTTCCGCTTTTTAGTAATTTTTTATTAAAGTAACTTAAAGTCACTTTTTCTTGATTAACTTAAATTTGTTTAATTGCAAATCTAAATCTAGCATTAATTAATGGGAATTATCATTTAGGCTGTCGTAATCAAGGTATAAGAAAGTTTTTGTAAATTTTGAAGGAAAACATTTAGAAATTGCAAAGAAGTTTTTAAAATTCCTTGCTTTAGACATCGGACTGTGGATTTTATATTTTTTTAAAGCAGGCTTCTCCATATTCAAAATTATTTGGTCATTTTTTAATAGAATTTCAACCCTGTTTTCATGTCTGTTTGTGAATTGAATAAGCAATTGAATTTTGTCATATTTGCTAGGATTAGCAGTGTTGTATTGTTTCAGTGCCTGATATATTATAAAATTGATATGCTATATAATATTCCTATATTTTTAACCTTAAAGTGGCACTATTCTGAAAATGATAATTTTGAGAAAAATAGTCACAGGCATGTGAAACTCACTTCTCTGGAAGTTTATGGCATGATACTAATAATTAGAAATAAAATATTTTTTGCATAATTTATGCCAAGATGGACGCCACAATTTTAGTACTTCAGTTGTGACACTCTACGGACTTGATTCATTACTGTTTTTTTAAGATAAGAGTCATAACTAGGGAATGGTTTATGAACTTCATTTTGAAAAATCATCACATTTGGTCTTTTTTTCTAAAAAATGTACTTTGAAATTTTTGAAATTCTCCACTGATACCAAATCTTCATAAATTAGACAAAATGGAAATTCAATCTCTAGATAAACTCATCATGCACAACTTTTAGAAATTTCAGATTATTAATTTTAAGTTTAGCTAAATAACGAACACACTTCTTTATCTTGTGATGCTTTCAGATTTTGGATATCTTTATTTATTCGTGAGTTAGCTTTTAGGTTTTTTTCGGAAAACAATCTCAGATTTTAAAAAATTCCTAAGCAATTTAAATTTAAGTAGCCATCTCCAAATTGCTGAAGTCAAGTACGCTACGACATCCTGAAATATCCGTCTAAAATGCAGGAAATGTAAAACCTATTCTAAAGGGTCCCAATTGCAGTATTTTCCACAAATAGACTTTTTTATTACAGCGGATGTCATGTCATTGCAGATTTATTAGATTTTCACCGCAGACACTTCCTAAATGTTGATTTTCAAATAATGACGTCAAGCATCAAGAATTTTTGAGATGAACGTCCATCTGAAGCCTTTCAATTCCCCCTGCTTTTTATTTTCTCTGATTCAATAAATATCCCTTAATTAGTGTTGAGAAATAATTTGTGCGACAACCATGTTTAGGGCACTGCTTGAATTCGTTTATCTAATACGTCTTAACTTCAAAATCGTCAAGATATTCAATTGAATTTGGAAAATGATTGTTCGAAAACATGCATGATCTAGCAAAAAAAGAAATTCTGTTATGTATTTCGTTGAGCTGAGCGATTCTGTAAACGTTTTCTTCTTGTGATTAGTATAATTTGGGATTTGATTAAAGTGTAATTTCTCAATAAAAATTCACATTTAAAATTTAAGCGCAATATGGGAAAATACTTGATTCAGAGCATTTGCATAGTTTAATTCGATTTCTGAAAATTCGTTTACATTTGCTATATTTTAGCTTGTCGCTGCTTGTCAGCTAAAATATATTTAATATTTACACTAATATTACAACAAACATTTAGACTTACGCACCGAGCTTAAGTACTCACCTACACAATAGGTTAATGATCGCTTACACTGACTTCAGCGATATTTCGTGCAATTGTTTATTAGCATATATATATATATATATATATATATATATANGAAAGTTCGCTATTGTTAAACTAGCACGACATATCATGACACAGCGTCGAGTAGCTATCAAAGTTGTGGACAAGCGTCGCTTGGACGCCGATGCACTCAACCGTGCAAACCGAGAAATTCAAATACTCAAAGTCCTTCGTGGGCATCCACACATTGTTTCGTTGTATCAGGTGTTTGAAACGGACAAAAGACTGTTTTTGGTGACACAGTGGGCAAGTGGTGGAGAAATTTTTGATCATTTGGCTGCGCATGGTCGAATGTCCGAAGGTGAAACGCGGCGTCTGTTTCGGCAGCTGGTATCCGCTCTTAGTGCTTGTCATGAACACAATATTGTCCATCGAGATATTAAAGCTGAGAATGTTTTGCTTGATGCAAATCGAAATCTGCTGCTGGCGGACTTTGGTTTTAGCACCGAATATTCATCAATGAGCAACCTTCTACAAACCTGGTGTGGATCTCCACCATATACTGCACCAGAGTTATTTGCTGGTGTACCGTATGATGGACGAGCAGCAGATTGCTGGAGCGCCGGTGTCGTACTCTATGTACTTTTGTGCGGCTCACTTCCATTCGACGCTCCTAATTTGACCCAATTGCGTTCACATGTGTCTTCTGGTGTTTTTTATATTCCATTTTATGTTTCCGACACCGTTGCAGATTTACTGCGGGGCTTACTGAATGTTAACCCTACTGAAAGGCTGACTGTATCTCAAATTGCTGTGCATCCTTGGGTGCAGCCAATTCCCGAAATTAATTGGAGTAACACGTTCGAACTCAATGAATCTGTCTTAAATCAAATTCAAGACATGGGTTTTGACGCTGCGCAGGTTGCAGTCAGTGTTCAGAATCGGGCCTTTGATGCCAATTTCGCAGTTTACTATTTGCTTTGTGAAAAAGAAGAAGAGGAGGAAGAACAGCCATCGCCAGAAGCACTAGTGAGATATCTTTCAATGCGTCGGAGAACTTTAGGCGATCCAGGTAAGGATTTGTTGAGCATTTCTACCTATAGCTTTTTGATATAAACCCTTAAAAATGTTTTTGATTTTATATCTATTTTGACTAAACTGTTACTTTGTATTTATAGTAATTGGAATTAAAATGATAAATGAGAAAAAATCTGTTTTTATTAACTTGAATAATAGCTAGATATCAAGTTGTTCCCTATTTCTGTTAAACAGTTCTGCAAACTGCTGAATAAAGTAACCCAATCAATTTTTTTTTAGATTTTCTAGATTTTAGATACATTAACCCTAGAAATATCGCCTAGGTCAATTTACCTATTTGCTAAGGCCACGGTTAGACTAGTGATTGTTTCAAAAGTGATCTATCACATTTGAAAGAATTGCATGTCTAACCACCCGAGATAATTAGCGATGTGACGATCGTGCGCGTTAGATTCTAACTTGTTTGATTCAATGCATAGGACCATGTATAACTACTTTTACCATAATAAGTCAATTGACCTATCAACTGATTGTGCATATATCATAGGGATTTATCTTAGATGGTGATACCTTTTTATTTTTTGTAATTATCAGAATTCTTACATTTTCGCAACTAAAAATTATATAATTACAGAACAAGCTTTTACTCGTTTATAATAAAATAATGTACATGTGAAGATCATGTGCATATCACTACACTACACTACAAAAAACACACAAACAAGTCTTAGAGGCAATTCTTACATACAGCTATTAAATAAGACCCGCAAAAGAATTTTCTGCAGAATGAGCACTAGAGCTTCTTTTCTTCTTTGAACAAAATCGTATCTTCTTTGTTTGGTGATTTCGAGATCACCACACAGAATGAAACAGTTCAATGCCGCCATATCAAGCAAGTTGAAAAATGCTGACAATGGCCACCGTTTTTAGCGCTTTTGGTAGAGTAGCCACGAAACATTTGGTCTGTGGTATCGACCTCTACTTGTTCATTGTTGTAGAACAGCACAGCTTCGGGTTTGCTTCTTTGAATCACTTGACACTAAGACAGGTTGGTTATTGACACAGGTAGACCATTTTATTCGGCTTGGCTCTGTATGACACAAGCGTTGCTGTATCTGTGAAAACAAACTGAACTCTAAACAGGGCCTTTGCGATTCAAATCTTCGATTTGCGAAGATATTTCTCTCTGATTTGCACGCACTGTTCCAACCATCAACACCTTATTCCGACATAAGTGATCAGCAAGGAGTAAATATGTAAAACAATTTTGTGATGAAAAATTAGCCAGCACTTCAATCCAAACTTGTCGGGCTTCTGTGGTATGTACTGAATAAATGAACAACAGCTTTTTGTTTCCAAAATTTGCTCGTCGACAGTAACTGATTCCTTCGGAAAAAAGCATTTGGCACAATTCTTTGTTGCAGCTTCCCACAAAGAACCCATTGACGCATACTTGTCAATTTCTCGTCGAGATCGTCGTGTCACCTTGTTATCAAAAGGAATATATCGCAAAGTTCGTTGGAATCGTTTCTTTGCATAGTTTCATGGAAAATTGGTTGACCATAGTTTTTGGTCCAGCACATATATATTAGTTCATTTCTTCCTTTTAACACACCGTGAATCAAAAGAAGACCAAGGAATGATTGAAATTCATCACATGTTAAATGAAAGGATGGGTTTCCTTGATATTGTGCTTCAGGGTGAGTGGTCGTCTCAAAATGTTGCACGAATGATGTCTCCCGACACGTACCGTCTTTACTGATGAAAGTATTTGTGGTATTATTAATTTCATCATTCACTTGAGGGTTGAGTTCTTCTTCATTGACATCGTCATCTTCAGTTTTGCTATCACAATTTTCTTCGTCACTCATTCGTCAGTAAAATCATGTGTGTTATTGCTGTCATTCGACACAAAAGTGCTAAATGTGGGCATACGACTGGTATCTTCGAAGTCGTCAGAATCGGAGTCTGTATCTCTTTGCAGAAGCTCTAAGGCATTCTTCGCTGAAAAGCGCACAGGTCTTCTCGACATACTTTGCTGCTGTGTTGTTTAGTTGCTTATTTCAACCAGTTCTACAATTCAAATTTCTAAACAGCGATCATTACTCAAATAACTATGTTGGAAGTTCCAAGTGTTTGTGTTTCAATATTCAAATACTGCTGACAAAATTTTCAAGAAATAGAATACGAGTTGTCATAAATTTGGTCTGGGAGGAACAAAATCAATGTTTATTGCTTATTAAAAAACAACTAGAGATACATTTAACAACTATGGGGTCAATTGACCTATAATGGTAGAACTAGTAGTAAAATATTTTGGTATTTTAGGGTTAAAAAACTTTGTTCATTTTTATTACTTTTGAAAGCATATGATGTTAACAAAATTTCATAAATATGTCATAGTAATATGTAACCAAAGTTGGAATCGGGTCTGACTAAACATGGTTGTCTAGCCTGGGGTGGTCTTAAACTGGGCGTGCGTCCGTTTTTGACAGGGCGATTAGGCTAGGTTTACCTAATATTTTAATTGATGTTTGAAAAATTTTTACGTCAGAAAAAAACAAACTTGAAAACCTCAAATTATCCAATCAACTTTATTGTATGGTTGTCGTGGGCTAAATTTGGACCGAATTATTGGCATTTTGAAATGGGCTAAGTTGAGCATGGACTTAAGTCCTAAACAGTATTTTTACATATATATGCGTTGTGTATTATTTACAAATCAAAGCAAAGATTTAATTTAAAAATTTAAGAGTTTTAAATTTTTTGATCCGGCACATTTCTTATTTTATGGACATACGAATTCTGGGTTAGCGTGTGTAAGTTTGCCTATTTCCAATCTTGGGTTAGATATTTCATTAAGAATTAAATGAATAGAACATATTTCAAGAAATTTGGCTTTGGTGATTGTGGAGGTTTAGGTACAGTTACACCGTCACCTGATTTATTGTTGCAGAAGACCCCTCTTTCTGCAGCTTTTGATATTCGCCGTGCATCCGATGGTGCTCGCTTGATCAGTGAAAGAGATTTAAAAGGACATTTTGAAAATGAAGAATCACATCTACTTTCTTGCCCACCATCGCCAGACTCCGAAGGCGAATCAGCCACTTCGTCTGTGCTGCCTCGTCATCACACAATCGGTAATATGCTTTCTGATTCTGGAGACCGTTTGGAGAGGTCAAGGAAGAATAGTTACCCTTCATTCGACAGACGAACTCGCTTTAGAAAACTTTACAGATCAAGAGAAGATCCTCTTTGGTAATAATTATTTGATTGAATATTGTTAATAGATATGTAGAAATATACTATATATACATCATTCAGTTTTTAAACTTACTATTTTCTTAACATATTTTGTGATCGTTTAGTTTGTAAAATATTTTTAAATTCCCCATGTAATTCATTTTTTAATGTTTAGAAATCTAACAATTTATTTTTTATAAAAGTAACCTATTTTTATGGATTTTGGCAAACAGGATTTGAATTATTTTAAAATTTCTCTTCCTAATTTATCATATATATATATAACGACTTTTAATTGGTTATACCCATTTTTTATTTAATTTAGTGTTTCTTCAATTCAGCTTTGCTTGAATTAACGTAGATATTATCGAAAAATGGTAGTAAAATCCTTTCAATACAATTTCCAGTTATGAAGACATTAATTTGTTTAATACAAAATTTAGTAATTATTTTAGTAATTAATAGTGAGTGATTCCAACAACGTTTATTTTTTCACAATTCGCAGTAATATTTATTGAACAAGTCAGTTACTGTTTTGTGTCACAATAGATGTTCTTTACATTACCTCAATTTCACGCTTTGTATGAGATTTGCTCTCATTAATCATACGAATCGCCATTCATTCGTGCATATATACATTTATACTCTAATTCTGTATAATTTTTCTTGTCAAGCATGGAATTGACCCTAGTACCAAAAAATATATGTTCACATCACAGAATGGCGTTGAAATTTAGCAGTGCCATATAAAATTTACATTTAAACACACACAAACGCATATACTATAATATATATATATATATATATATATATATATATATATATAACAACTTATCGATCGCATAATGAAATTCATATAATATTGTTTTTATGGAATAAAATGAATATATCTTCAAAGTTATCATAGAACTAATACTACCTTTAATGATTCGTTTTTAGTAAAAAAGCGAAGGTAAAATCTTCTTTCAAATTTCAGATAACATCATTTCTGAAGGGGTGTGCTTAGGAAGCACCACTTCCCTGGCCAAGATAAGGTTCTTTAATCCCTACCAATTATAATACTGTGTATAGTTGATATCATCAAGGCTTAAATTAATCCCTATGATAAAAATAGCATTTATAAAGTAGGCAGTAATTAATAAAATATTCTCAATCGTTATGTCACGTCAATGGAACGGACTTTTGGCTCTTGAATGTTTTTGTTATTTGTAATGACACGAATGAATGCTCTGTTTAAACATTCTGTTAATGTTTTCGACTTACGAGTATGGGTGATATTTAAATCTTGATATTCTAGGAGTCAATTTACCAGTTTTATTTAATTGCTTCCAAATTACTTTCCACATTGTTCGCAAACGCCTGATATAAGACTAATTCTTTAATGAAGTTTTAATAGTTTATTGTAATTTTGTTTTAAATTTCTTACTCCAGCATCGGATAATTTCCTACGTCTGTACTACAAATATCTTGGAAAATATCGATTTAATATGGAAACTTTTTTAACTTCGACTCAATTACTTAAATTGATTTTTCAATGCCATAATCAATACTGTCTCTTTTCAGAGTAAACAATTTTCTGGTTGAGTTGGCAACAGGAACACTCCCACGCGCGAATTCCAGTTTGCTTACCGTGCTAATGCTTTTAGTAGTGTGAATCAATTAGTATATATTTATAATTTAGTCCCAACAACGTAGGTGATGTGATTTTAATATTCTAAGTGTCAGTGGGCATATCGCTATTCATTGTAGGCAGAGATTCAATCACATATTTTAATAGAAACATCTACAAAATCATATTCAAAGTTAAATTTTGTATTTTTTGATAGATTGTACACTTCATATTGATTGAATTACATAATATTAAAGTTTTAAATTGTTCCTCTATCAGTCTGTTTCTTTGCTTTTAAAAATAATATCATACATTATCATCTATTGCCTTTAAAACTACCTATAGCTTTAAGTTTTCGCAAAAAATTTCACTTGTATTCATTTTCACCGTGTATTTAGCCAAAGGGTTGTAGGGCAGTGATGACGTGAGGGAGAACTTGTTAAGCAGTAATTAGCACTCCTATTTCAATGTTGGTAAATAGGCTATTTAAAGGCCGCTCTTTAGAAATTGACAAATTTGACGAGTGTTATTTTAAAATCTTAGATTATTTGCTTAATTTCTGCAAATTTTATCGTGATTACATGACAAACCCGGATCCAGAGGGGTATCGGGGAATTTAATCCCCCTGCAAATCTTTCTGAAAAACTAGGTAGGGGCGAATCCTGAAAAAATAATGATGTATATGGTAGTATTACTCCAAATTCAAGTCGTTTTATATAATTGATTGGATTACAATTTCAAATCAATAGTCTATGTTATGATGATTGATGTAAATGATAATTTCGATATGCCCCCAAACTGTCTAGATCCGTGCTTGCATGTGGTATTGTTGTACTTGCGATACACCATGTAAATGACAGATTAAATCCAAACAGCTGACACATCATGATGCTCATGCAGTAATCACGCATTGTGAATGGTCATTGTAAAGTCTGTTACTTTGTTACCAATTATTCAATTTGTAAACTCTTCGTTTTCTAGGACTAAACGATATCATCTTTTTTAACCATATTTTCTCTAATTACATTGTGTAAGTTTTAGTTTTGTTTTTTCCCAATTTTAATCATTGCTATGCCCTATATTTTTCATACTTTTTTGTTTAGTCGTTTACACAAAAGCTTTGAAAAAATTCACTTGTGCACCCCCAAAGATCCCCCTGAGGAAACATTGTCTTCTCCAGAACCACTTGTTCAAGACGATGAATTACAAATACAGCGGATCCTTTGCGAGCAGCAACAGCTAATGGCACTTCAGTGCATCTATGTACGCAATCAGAGACAGCTTGTTTCACAGCCTCTTGTCGATCCACGGGCATTCTCCGTCTTTAATCAGTTCAATCCAGTCATCGCAAAAACTGGTTCCATTAGTCGTGGAATACCCATTACTTCCAAACCTGTCGGCCTTCAGTCGGTACCCGAGAATTCACAGATCAGCAACTGTCATTCTGGAGGCGGTCTTGTCATTTCTCCAAAGGACCAACTCACTCGCTCACATTCTTTATCCAATAGCAGTAAGGTGAAGGGATTGCAGCGGACTGATTCTTCCGGAGTTGTCAATACCATACGGTGACCAATTTTATCAATTTCGGCCTTTATTTTTTCTTGCCAAATTTTTATCAGGCGCATTTTGTAATAATTATTTAAAATTTAAGGTTTATTTGTTCCGTCTTTGCAAATTTTTCTATTGCAAATTTTTCTATTAATATATAAGGTATTTTTCTAAATATGGTTATTTGTCCATCGGTTTTAATATTGATTGTTTTTCAAACAGACTTTTAAAAATCTTTTTTCTAAAAACCCTGCTCCTAAACACAATTCAAATTCACGCATTTCATATAAACTCTGTTAATACAAATCCTGAAATTTTAAACTGTGAAATTTGTAGCTTTGAAAATTATAGCTTTAAAGTTTTTTAATTAAAATTTGTTTATTTTAAATTTATTTATAATAGATTTTACAATAATTACTTAATATATCATAATTTTAATTATTTTCATGATATTTCTATTTATGATTATGCAGTTTTTGATTGTACTTTTTTTTATATGGCATTATTGTATAAAGTCTTACTCTTTAAAGAGTTACTCATTAAAAAATTTCTCAATAACTAATTTGCTAAGATCAAAAACAAATAGAATCTAGACACATATGTATAAAATATATAGTTTTAATGAGCGAACCTTTAAATGACGTATATTTCAGCCTCATAGCATACTAAATAATATAATACTTTATGATCCTATGTTTTATTATCTCTTGTTTTTGCTTGTGTTGTTTTTTTTCTTTTGTGCTTGATTCTTTTCTACTTTTTTCTTTTTATTATGTCGGCTTTTACTATCTTGGTATTTTATAGTCAGCTACTGAAATTGATTCTCATTTAATGTTCACTTTTTTCATATTTCACTTTTTCTTATTTACTTTTTTCTTATTTGTCCTTATCTTTTGCATGTTGATACTTAGTGTATTGCGTCATTGACTATTGTTTCAGTTTCTATCAGATCATTGACTTTCAAAGTACACTATTGTTTACACAATGACTGTAAATATTAGATCTGTTAATAATAATTCTAAAAATAATACTTTTAATATTTAAATTTGCAACATTCATAATTTGTTTTTTACTATTTAATTTCATTTTACTGCATTTCTTTGTAATAAATTTCTTTGTACTGTTTTGGTATGAAGTATTCTCTTTTAATCCATTAACGATTTAGCCATTTTCTATTAATCCTTAGATGATTAAACCAAGATTAAGAAAGAAATTGTTTAAAACTAGAAAATTGTGTACTCAAAACTTATTTACTATTAAAGTATTTAATCCAATAAAACTTAATCTTTCAGTACATTTTCTGTTCTGCAGTTTATTAATAGAATTATGTATTATATATATATATATAATATATATATATATATATATATATTATATATATATATATAAACTATGTATATTTTGGCCACTTACAGATACACTAAGTAACCTAATTGTTCATATGAATTTCTTTGGCAATTGCTTCTTATTTTATAAGGAATTATAAATAATAAAATATTTTTCTGTCAATTATGTCTTCTAGAAAAGCGCATTATGATATATTGTTAAATATTGGTCTTTAATTTTTAAGGCTATGTACAAAAATAACTTCAACATACTTTTACCAGAAATTCGTTAAGTTATTTATGATATTGCATATTATAAGAATATGCGCTAAGTCACATGGGATTAGTTGAAATTTTATGTTTCATTTTTAAAATATCTAGTCTAGCTTCATTATAAATATTATTTGATGATATCTTTTAGATGGAAGCCTTCTTCGCCCGTTCATTTTATTCAGTGTCTCTACTATAGTCACTGTATATTTGCTGTTTTAAGTGCTTTAACTTATAGTATTCTAAAATATATCTATACATTTACCAGAAAACTTGTTTTCATATAGAATAAGATGCACAAAAAAAAATTTGCATATCATGGAATTTAAAAAATAGTTGGTGCTTTCAGCATTTGCAAAGCTTACTTCACAAATTTAGAAATCTAGTTCACATAAGAAAAATTTTTTTGTTAAATAAGATCATTTTATTGTCCAAAAATTCTAAAAAATATTCATTTGATAGATAAATTAATCAAATTTGTTGCTGAGTTCAATTGAATTTTGTCAAAAACTTTTTGTCACTAGATAATGTCCAATAAAATCTGTTCATTCCCTTATGGCAAGTAGCCATATGTGTTATGAGAACTTCAAAGCTACTATTGGAGTATATAAGAATCACATTTCGCAATATAATTGTAACTCTCAAAAACAAAAACTATCCAGCGTAGAATGTCCCAGTTTGTGAAATTGTTGTTGTTTGCTTCTCCATATTTTAGTAAACTACATGTAGTTCAATAAAAATTTGTTTTAAATTACACAATAAGTTAAATGCATCAAAATTTTTTAGAAATGATGCATTAAATGTATTTAGGTTCAACTGAAGTTTCCTTAAAATATTGTTGACTAAGATTACACATGTGTTCAAAAATTGAAAATACAAATCATGTGTCTACTACTAGAAGCAGAGCAGATAACAATGAAATTGTTTTATTCATTGATTTCTAATTTAGAGAAGATTATATCTAGATAAACCAACATTTTTTTTTCTAGAAAATTTTTTTCTGTATTGATGAATGCAACTCATATCCATTTTATTGCATAATGAAAAGAGCAAATAATAGTTTAATAACAATTAATTTTTTCGTACCACGAGAGGTTTGTTTGAATAATATGGAAATCTAATAAAAGAAATTCTAAAACACAAAACAGCCAAACATGCAGTTTCTTAGCTGAATTTAAAGAACAGACATCTTAGAAAAACATTTACAAGCAAATTTCCTTTATGCTGACACTTGCAAGAAATAAGTAACAGGCAAAATGCCTAAGTTATTTAAAGGCAAGTTGAAAAATTATTTACTAAGGCGTCTGCTCTTTTTGTTTCGAAAATTTTGTAATTGTCTCTATTCAAGATGCTGTATATGAAAAATCAAATGTAATTATTTGCGATGATCTTAATTTATCTGACACTGCTATAAATGTGCTTACAGTTTCTATAACGAAAGATCCTCTTGATATTGAGAAAATTCTTGGAATATCTATACTCAATAAAAGTGATTCCATTAGCCAATTACATTCATTTGAAACTATCAATTAATCTTCTTAATCCACTAAAAAATGTAAAGCACAATTTAAAAAGATTATTTCGAAATTTACCATAACAAATTATATACTATTGTGGATCCTTGCACCCATTATATCGTCTACCTTTATAATACATGTCATTTAAGAAAAGGATTAAACTTTTAAAACTGGAATTTAATATATATTTTTAATTTAAATTTTTTCTTAAATTATAGTATCTTGGTAAAAAATAAATACTATGATTATATATATTCCTATAATTTTAACTCTATATTTTAAAATTATTAATTTAAGAGAATTATAGTATTAATAAGTGTTAAGGCAAATTTATTGGTTAAATATTATACAGATGTAATAATATCCATGTATATTTACAAAATCATAAATGTGCCCTATTATTCAAGGGCATAAATTTTAAAAGAAATTGATTTGATATTGCTAGTAGGGATTGTTTGCATAATAAAAGTTCTTGAATTTTTCGTCGGAAATGTTTATAATTTTGTGCCATTTGTATATTGAATTTAAATTATTCCATAATCTAGATGCTTTAAAAGAAAATGCATCTGGACGATTAATACTAGTACATAACTTGTTCTATATATCACTGGCTTTGAAAAAAATTACTTCAGAAATGCTTAGAAATGTGTAGAGTAGCTATAAAAAGCGAGATCTGTATATGCAACCACCTTAAATTTTCATTTTTTCATTAATTTTTACACTTTCCTATTGATGTTAACATTGGGGCTAAATTTGAATTAGCTAAAAATTTTTAGAAATTTGCTTTTTATTAGGGAAAAGAATACCAATTCTAGAATATATTTGGCATCTTTTTGAGAATTTGAATAGTTCGTTCAAGCTAAAACAGCTTCATTGACCTCGTGAGGGGTTAAAATCAACTAACAAAAAGTCCGGACTAACCATATAGACAACATGTATCGAACCGCGTGTAATGAAGGAGAGATGCGTAGGAAATGGCATTTGTGCAATAATTTGAATTGATTAGACAATATCAGAAAACCTCTAAGTACTGACCATGCAATTCAATGCGAAAATACTTTCAGTGTTTAACCCTATTTGCCAAAGGGGTTTATTCCACCCTTGTAAACTTTTTTAAGTTTTAGTTTTTTGAATATCCCGATCATAGATGGACGTGGGTGCAATTTTTTATAAGCGCATTGCACCGCACCCGCGGTAAGAGGTTCCGCAACCGTACCCGCATGTCTGTTAGAAAAATTCACCAGCACCTGCAACACAACCGCTATTTTCTAAATGTCGTCTGTCAATTAAGCCAAGAAATGTCAATCACAGAATTGACTTTCTATTAACTTTGTTTAATTGAGTGAATTATGTCAAATATGTTATATTATATAGATTTCGTAGTATAATTAATATTATATTCAGTGCCATAGACACGAAACTTTTGTTAGAGGGGGGCACATATTTAGTATCTAAGGAGGCCCCACCACAGTTGGGGCCGACGGGCCGAAAAAATTTTGGATTATAGAGACTTTAGATTAGCTAAAAGGGCCTCTCCTTTTTCGTCAATTTGTCTATATTTTCTGCAATGTCACGACTTATTTTTTCCAATTATTCGATTGAAACAGTGAATTTGAGGGAGGGGGCAGGCCCCTTGCCCTCACGGTGGCAGTGATATAGTTTAGTATTACACATGTAACAAAATAAAAATGAAATCTTTGATCCCGATATACCTGTGCTTTCCAATTATTCTCTTGCAACTCAATAGTTTCAAAATTTTGATTGCGATGCCATATTGCGGTTTTACTTTAATCTAATGTTTTGCTCGCCATTTTGACATTTGATACCTGTTTTTCGATAAAAAGCCTTCCATATATACATTAATATGGTCTGTCAACTCAGACATCATCATAAGCTTTAGCATTGGAGAAATATAAAACTTCAAAAATTCACCACATTTTCTCATTAATGGCGTCATCACCTATCTATCGAGCTCATTTTGTAAAAGAAAGCTTGTTCTATTAACGTTTCATGGAAACACAATGCATAGACACATAATTTTATAAACTATACTGAATCAATCCACCTTCTCCCTTCTCCCATGTGAGTTGAGTTCAAAAGACAAAATTAGCGTGTGACAAATTGGGTATATACCATATTAAGCTGTGGATTAGTTATTCATGAATATTAGACAAAAAATTAGAATCAAATTTCAATGATTAGACAATTCCAAATACTTCATTAATAAATTTACTAATTGGTCCCTCTACCATATTTCATCAAACTTTGCTTCCAGGCAATCAACTAGCATTCTTCTAATGTTAGCCTTAAATAATGAACAATTAAATTTGCTAAGTTGATTGCCAGCAATTTTCCAGTAAAAGATTTTCCGATCAGGAATAATTCAAGAATTGGATCACCGTAAAATTTTGTAAAAATAATTTACACCTGAAAAATGTAGGATTATAAGAGCAGGCAGATTACAAATGATATTTTCATTTCCACTAAGTCATAAAACTCAGGAAATGCAGAATTTTGTATTTACATGTATGATTCATAGACAACAAATTGAAAAAAGCCGTTTTGATTGATCAAACACGTCGAAAAGCTGTCAAGAGATTTTGAAATCAAGTGTATTTTAGTTTCTATTTTAAGTCATCGAGAGAAACAAACGCGCTAATTGGTCTAAATACGCAATTTCAACATAATAATAACCGCTATTAAATTTGAGCAGAATTGTTTCTGAAATGAGGTAAGGTATTTTATTTCTTAACATAAATATGCCTCAGTATATAATAAAATCATAATTATCGCCTGATTGTCAAAATGTTGTGTTGTTTCTGCAATCTACGGTACGGATTCAATTTTTAAGACAGACTAATGATAATAAAATGTCTGCACAATTATTTTTGCATCTGTCTAGTGAATCAATTGAAACAAATCCACATTAGTAAGATTAAATTAATATTTGCTGAAAGTCTTTCAATTTCAAATCCTGAGACGTGGAATAACTAAAAACCTTTTTTCATTACAGCATTATGCCTAACATCTACAATAATAAAATTTATCTTTGCACATTGAATAAATAAAATATTTCTTTAATAAACAAGGAATGATATTTCCTTCATTTGCTAGTCTAAAAACTTTGCATATACCATAAATAATTTCTGCTAATTTGAAATTAAAAGCTAGCCATCATTTGAAGTTCAGTACTAATGCATAAATATTTATCGAAACCTACCTTAAAAATTTATTGATTTTTGTCTTTTAGTAAACGATATTTAAATTAATTAGATCTTTTCGAAATAAATAAAAAATATTCATGCCAAGCAAAATATTATATTTTAACACGTTGGCTGCCATGTGACCCGCCGGCTTGTCACACCTATTTCTATTTATGTACCGCGTGACCTGCCAGAAGGTCACAGGCAAAAATATTTTGAAGCGAAATATTTCTGAAGAATTGTTGAGTGCCTAGTAATGTCATATATTACTGAAAAATTATATTCAGCAAAGATAAAATACTTAAAATACCGTTGGCACTATGGAAATAACTAATTTAATACACTGCGGCAGCCAACGTGTTAAAAAGTTTTTCTCAGGATTGTAGTATGGCATATATTTATTCTAG
>CABFPE010000102.1:1350119-1386273 GCA_900660155.1 Hofstenia miamia
ATATATATATATATATATACTAATACCTCCCTCTCCGTAGTATGGTTTTTGCAAAAAAGTGCTACATAGAGGGCGGCGAGGAAAATTGTCCATACTACATAGAAGGATTTTGGGTTTTTGCCGAAAGTTTAATTTTTACTATTACTCGCTAAAAAATTTATCGATCCCTTAAATATTTTGCATGAAGGTAGTGACTACTAAAAGACTACGTCCTACAAAAATTCAGGAATTTATGTGGGAAATTCAGCTTATATGGTTATGTGGAAAAAAATACATAGAGGGAGGTATTAGTATATATATATATATATAATATAACACTCAGATATATCATTTTTAACACATCAGCAAAAAGGAAACCTTTAAACTTAAGGATATGATGGAGTGCACGCACCCTTTTTGGTAAATAACGTAGTGGTAAATTTTTTGGTACTCTGAGAGTTTAGATGTCCAGGCATTTTCTATAAGTTTGCTATAGCTTTATTTGGATTCATACTTCACACTTAGGCGTAAAACCTTAAATTTATTTGTTCTTTCTATCTATTTTCTATATTTACATCATCACGTTTGAAAGATGTTAATTGTTTTTTGTAATTTGCTCATTAACCTCAATTTCCAACAGAAACTAAATTCCTGTGATTTTGTCTGGGCTTTCGCACAATTTGATGTGTAAGCGGATCTTATTTATGGGAATTTTCCTTTGGTTGAATTTCTTCAATGTTTTGATTTTCATCTCATTTTACTATAACATTGAACAAAATAACTGAAATCAGTTTGTTTCTTAGTGATTCTATAAGTTCCATAACTTATTAACATTTCAATTTCAATTTTGACGAATCTAATCGCCCCCGTTGTTTGCACAGCTGTTAAACAGCAAATTTGTTTTCCTTTGCAAAAAAGCGATTATCTTTTCAAAATATTTCTAATCAAGTGCTATATTTTCCCTTTTGTTTAAAGACACGTTTAAATTTATTGTGAGGTTAACGTAATGAAATGTATGATGCACAATTTCATGTTTGTGTTCGTCTAATGTTCACAGTTTTTAGCAGTTTTAATTGTTTCGCCCATTCCTCAACTCTAAAATGTCACTAATTTGATCGTACTATCAATTCATTCAGGGTTTTCGAGTACTCGGAATGTTAAGAACTCGAACTCGAATAAGCTCGCAAAACTCGATCGGAAAAACTCGGAAGAGAAATCATCAAAACTCGAACTCGTTCGAAAATCCACTCGAAAATACCGTAAAAATTAAATTTTTTTTAAATATCAATTTTCTTACCAATCACAAAAACTATTTTTTAGCTTAGAATTATTGTAAAATAAATGTTTTTTACTCTAAAGAACTCGGAATTAGAGAAAAACTTGATTGAACTCGGAATTTCATTTAAAAAATTACTCGAACTCGGCCCGAGTAACTCGAACTCGACTCGAAAACCCTGAATTCATTTCGGATCTATTTAATAAATGTCGCGTTTCCGAACTTACGTGCTATAATGCAACGGTAAGACAATTAATCTTAAACAGCCTGGCCCCCCTTATAAAGGATAAACCGTTTTTTCACATTTGCAAAGAATTTTCTCCAGTCTTATTATCAAATTTGGAAATCTTGCGGCATGGGTATATTTGTTGAGGAACATACTTTAATGCAATTTTGAAAACTTCTATTAAAGCGTATTTCTGTGGCTGAAGTTGTTGAGAAGATTAACAAGTTATCTTTAAAAATTTGAAAATTTTTGCTAAAGATTTAAGTTCTCTCCATACCTAATGTTCATGTATTTATAAGGTTTTGAGCTCATGGATGCAACAAAGACCTCTGACTGGCGCACAGTACGCCTTGTTTTACCCAGTCGAATCGAGAATTTAGAACAAAAATGAAAGAGGAGACTCTCTTCTATCACGATTGAGCTTTAATAGTTCTTGCGTTTGCAAAATTTTATATAAGATCATGAAAAAGTTTTCAAAAATCCCCAGGCTATTTAAGGTTAAAAAGATATATGGTGGGCTGGATTGGGCTTAGACCAAATGTTTAGTAGTTTGAAATGAGATAGACCGAGCATATTCCTGAGAATCACCGCAGTTCCAATTTTGCTTTATATGAGCAATGTAATCGAATTCAAGTAATTTTGTATTGACTTTATTATTAAATTTATTTCTAATTTTCACAATGTTTTTCCTTAGAAATGCTTAATGTAATGGTTTCCAAGTTAGAAATCAAACTTAACAATACAATTTTAAATTCAATCTGTCAATTTCAATTTCGGAGACAGTTATTTACCTTGTAAATGTCATTTTGATAAACTGCAATGTAGCGTCTATCTAATTAATATCCCCAAAATTTGAAAGATTTCCGGTTCTTTTGTTTCATTATCTACTCATGTTGTCAATTACAAAAACTGTTTCAAATATATTTTGGTTTAAATAATTTCGCATTTATTACACTATTGAAACTAATAATTTATTTTAACTTTTGACGTTTGGTTTGCATTTAGTACACAATTTATTCATGCATTTTTTTCAATGTATTTGATCTATAGCTGTATGATAACAGCAGGGTGAACGTAATTGGTTTTCCACACAAAAACAATTCAAGAACCCAGCGTGATATCATATATAATATATAGTAATTGATTGTTTGGCTTGCGAATTAGTATCACCAACAAAAACTTTTTGAAATTAACTTTTGTCAATAACTGTGAGCCAAACAGAGAACGAGAAGCTGTAATTTTGATTGTTTTGTTGATTGTAAAAAATATTTTGTCAAGTGTTTTATGTTTTCTTCGATTAGTTGTGTAATTTTTTCAGCACTGAATTCATATGAAGTATGAATCTAGAAATACGTAAATTTTATGAGCACTAATTCTTATATGATTAAGAACTCATAACTTAAAAAATAATAAAGATGTCTAAAGTACAAGGCACATTGGGATGACCCGAGTCTCCTCTTTCATTTACGCTCTAAAATCGCGACCGATCGAAAATATCTGCAGGCATATACTGCAATTGATCTATCATTTATGTATTTGTTTTTCGGAATTTTTGCGTGTGTGTTTTCGTGTACATGCATATGTAAAATCGTTTATCGTGTCTTGTTTTTGGGCAGAATTTTATCAAAGTGGCAATCAAAGCATTGCATTAATATTTTGTTACTGAAAATACAAAAATATTTGAATTCCGCTGATCAGAACTACCCTAAGTGACATGCATGGTATCATTTAATTGTTTCATAATATATCGAGCACACTCTCAAGCAAAATGAGACCTCTTTGAAGATATTTGTTCAATAATGGTCTACCTGCATTGTCCTCTTCAATGTCTTCAACCCTAGTGTTAACCCTTTAATTCCCAAGCAGAAATGTATTTATTTAAAAATTATATAAATGTGCTAAGTAGTGCTAAGGGTGTATCTAAAACATCTCAGTAGAAAAATCGATGCTATTCTGTAATCTTGTGTGAATTGCAATGTGTGCCATGTGTGGCACATTGGGCATTTATGGTTAAAAATTATTAGAAAAGTTTTATGAAATTATCATTGTATTATATGTAAGATAACATGTTTATAGAAAATTAAAATCTACACTTGATTAAAATTTTCATTCATAAAAGTAGATTGAAAAATTGCGAAATATATGTGGTTTATGTTGTATCATAGCTACCACTAATGTCTGATGTGCCAAATATAGCACACTTAGCTTTGACAGTGTCTGCATACAAAGTGTAACAGAAAAATTTCAAATAATGGTGCTAGTCTTTTTCTATTAGTAGTAATCTTTGTATAAAGCACATATTTATATTGTCTAACTCACAATGATGAATAAAAAATCATGACATTATGTCGGCATATAGCAAAGGCCCCATCAACTGTGTACCTACATATGTTATTGAGTTTTATTGCATTCTTCTGATATGTATTTTGACTTACTTATGACAAATGGTAGCACCACATGCTCATAAAAGAAACATTAGCTATTAAGCAAATAAAAATATTGGGTTGAGGAAAGTCTGGGAGTGCTCTAAAATTGATGTGCCTGGCACACCAGGCATTTAAGGGTTAACAGTTGTTTTTGAAATAAAAAATTCACACTAATACTCAATGGAATCAGCAACAGAAGTTGAACTTGGGTATGACAGATTAGGAAGAAATCGGAATTTATTTTTAGGAATATCGCTCATGTAGCTTGCGTGAACTCACATTCCTGGCGTGTATGCAGTCAATAAAGTTTATCTATGTACGATTCCTGTACAATAAGAGGGCAATTAACGTAAATTTTGTCGTGCATTATGTATAACACACTGTTTGCAATCCATTCACTTATATGTTGCTTGAACAAAATGTGGCAATCAAGAGATTTATTACTCTCAAATGTTTGCATTGTAATTTGAAAATTTATGAAAACTGTCAATAGCATCACCAATTAATATCAAACAGTTATATCAATATCATCTTTATGCTTGCTTGCTTGTTTAAATCTAACGCATCTTACTTTTAAAGTGTGCTTCCATTAATTCTATGTCTACTAACTTTGCTTTTATGTAACAAATCGTTTTTTCCACTTTTTTAGAACAAATTTATCCAAGTCTGTTAAAAAATATTGAAAGGCTTTTGCATGGACACATCTATGGGGTTGAGTACTCTCATGCAATGATCATTTGTGCTAACACTTATTTTTGAGCTTGAAGTACTTGCAAATAAGAATTTTTTTCCAATTACAAATCCGATTTTTTAAAAACATTACAATTTTTTCCATACCTAGTGTTCAAATAATGAGGCGGTTCTACTGTCCATGGGAGCAACAACTACCCTGAAATATTTTGATTTTCGAAGATAAACTGTGTGAGATCCTACGGCGGAACAAAGTTTGACTTTGCGCATGACACACTTGGACGGGATAGAGCCCGGTCGCGAATTTAAGGCTGAAAGTAAAGAGAGGAGGCAATTGTCAATCTTGTGGTGTTTTCAGATTTTAAATATCTTCATTAATTCGTGAGTTATAAGCGTTTAGAAAATTTTTGTTGAAGTCATCACAGATTTTGATAAATTCGTACTGGAAATAGGGTTAAATATTAAGATTTATGTATCAATGATACTTTCATTGATTTTAAGAATAGGTTTTGCGCCGGCATCGATGTCTACTATTTCTTTTTTCACTGTAATGAATTGTTTGGTCATTCAAGTTTGCGTTAGACACAATAAAATACCAGATTAAGTGGACAATGACCCAATCATATCTTTGAAGTCCATTGATCGTTATTTGGACACTCAGAAATACATAATTGCGAGTTAAACCAGGTGAACGAAACTGACCGAGTGTAGGAGTTACGGAAGGAGTATGTTCTTGGATGTAATCGTATGGCATTGGTCAAGAATGACTATATATAGATGAAAAGCATTTCAACATATGGTGCTGCGCAAATCTCAACATCTTGACATGTATTGTAATTAATAGACTTGTACTCTTCGAGTTTTACACAACGATCAACCTTGAAGTCTTCAATGGCCTTTTGAAGAAGGTTAGCGCCATGCATAGTGATCCTTCATTTTTGACAACGTGCCATGCCACCATATAGTCCTGTATTTAATCCGATTGAATTTCTTTGTAAAGCCAAGCTCCGAGAAGGCAAAATGAGGTACTTGAACGACCGGGATGCACAATCATTAGGGAACATCGTTTTAAAGTTCTGAAGGAAATAGTAAAAATGACTTTTCATCAAATAAAATCCCAAAATTGCGCGGAGTATGACCGCCACATGTTTAGTTTTCTACAGCAGCAATTAACAAAGGCGATTCATTAGTTATCGGTACAAAGGCTGTACATGTGTTCACTGATATTGCCGTTTGCTTGAGGTTTTACACATATTTCATTACAAAATATTCATAAGTCTTAATCTATTTTTGTAAGTTGCTCAAATCAAACCCAACCGCCATTGGCAAGTTTGTCTTATCATATATATTTGTTAGTTTACCCAAATTCTTTCCATTTAATGTCCACATAGTATCTTGTATGCATTAATCGAGTTAAATTGTGATGATTGTGGGTTTTTTTCAGATTTGTATCAGTTAATCCGGTAGGCCATTGCTTTTGTGTAAACTCAGTATGGATATTTGGGTAACTCGGAACAGTTTGACAGTACTTGTACAATGATAATTGCGAAGTAAAATGTGTGTCTGACAGCCATAACTACTTATTTTAACATTATAATTACCATTTAAAATTGGATGACCAACCAATTAATTAAAAGGTGTAGTTACTTGGATACCACACACGTTTTCGTTTTTACTTGTGTAAACTGAACTACAATGATTTTTCGCAATAATTCATAATTGTTTATTTTATTGGCAATCAAATATTGAAAGCCTAACTAAATAATTGATACATAAATACATAGTATTTGGAGAAGAGAGTAATTCAGATACTTTTATTCGTATTGTTGTGGCACTTGTTGTTAATTATGGAATGCAAAGGAACCCAACAAGTATATTTAAAACTGTCTAAAATTTATGTTTTATTCTTCCCACAGTCATGCTATTACTGGAAAAAGTGTCTGTCATTGACAAGGCATAATCGAAATCCTCTTCAGCGCTATCATGCGCAGAAATCTATGACCACCAAGAGCAAGTTATATATTTCTTCTAGATTTGTAGATTATGATGTGTATGTGTAGGTATTGGCATAGAATCCGACCGTTTGTCCGTTGTGATGAGTTGTGATTTGCAATCAGTGTTGGTTTGATCGCATAGGATGGCGACTAATTTATATCAATTCTTTTATTTTTATGCGCAATAGACGGTGGATAATTACATTTATATTTCAATATTCGAATGATTTCATAGCAGGATTTCTTTCCCCAATAACTGCTAAAAAGGTTAACAATGACGTAATAGATTTAGTGTATATATATACATATTTGTTTTCTTTGGATTTAGTCTGAATCCCGTCCCATTAAATATTCTGATTCCACGGTTCCATGTACCTCAAAAAACAATTTTTATATTCAGCTGCCTAGATTTCGAGGCAATAATTTTTTTTCGTTCATCTGTGCTTTGTGATATTCGGGTTTACATTTCTACACGTCCCATTATTCTACCTTCAAAAGGCAAATCACCTTATCTACAAAAAGCTGTTTTGAAAATCTACTTACATTTATTTCAAGTTTTTTGTCATATTATTGAATTTTACAGATTGCAGGTACGTTATTTTACCATTAACTATATTGAAAATTTAGCTTCCTGTAAGTTGATTTGACATTCTAAGTGATAGATTGTGTAGAGGAACCAAATTATCCGATAAAGTCGAAAATGAGAAATTTGCAGATAAATTGATTTGTCTTATGATGGCAGTATTCATGAAAAAACCAAATGTAATTTGGTATTATTGCGGCCGTGAAAATAGTGAGTTTTCTACAATTTCAATATTGTGGAGGCACATCCACGAATTTCACACCATTACCCTTTTTAGTAGTGACTGTATCTGAATGTTTGTTACAAATGATGTGTTTATTGATCTATGGCAACACGTACTTACAAAATTAAAGTATACAGGATGCCCCAAAATGAGTCCTACATTTATGGTTCATAAATATGAGTTAGACATAATAATGCTATGAAGCTGTTTAAGACTTCATTATTTTTTTTGGAATTCACGTTTCTCTGATGTACATATTCAATATTACAAGAAGGTTCAGAACATATCTCAATGTGAAATGCTTTGAGCTTCTTTAATGATCCGTTTTAAACCTTCACTTTGTACAGATCTCTTTGTTTAGGCACATTCTTTAAGACCGCCCCACAAGGTCATGTGTACTTAGATCATCAGATTGATTCCATCATCAGATAATTCTCAAACAATCCACAAAAGGTCCAGATTCCAGATCTTTTGTTCTATTTGGAACCTGAAATGGCTTTTTGAAAAGATTGTAGTTTGATTTAGTTTAGCCCCATTTATTTTATGCAAAATTTTACATTGTATTTGTTGATATATGTAGTATGGCTCCATGTTTTCATAGCATTGTTGCTTCTCTAGCTCATGTTGGAGAATGTTTACATGAGGAAAAATTTCTGGGACACACTGTATATTTGGTACTTTTTTATTTTAGGAAATGATTCCAGATGCAGAAAGTTGAAAGAAGTCTAGTAGCTGTAGCATTACGTTCTCAGATATTTTTTCTATTTTTTCAATTTATTGTAAACCCATGTCCTGATTTGTTCAATGTGTTTCCTCCAAAATCTGCGGATGACATGTTTCGTGTTAATCATGAATCAAACTCTTCTTTAGACGCTGTTATACACGGATTATTGGGAGGTTTTCAAACATGGGATGCTCAGTATTACCTGTTCATTGCTGAGTTTGGTTACAGTATTGAAAAGATGTTTGCTTTCTTCCCGCTCTTTCCACTGTTAATCAGAACAATTGCTTCTTGTATTCCATTACAAAGCATTATGTCTTTTCATACAATTCTCACCATATCTGGACTCCTAATTAATTCGGTTTTCTTTTCCTTAACAGCGATCTTTGTTTATAGATTCGCTAAAATCTTAACACTGAATGAGCGTATTTCTATAACTTCTGCGCATATCTTTATTTTAAATCCTGCAAGAGTGTTTTTTGTTACTAATTACACGGAATCAATGTATTCCTTTCTAGTGTTTTCTGCCATTTACTTTTGGTGTGTGAACAATGCCCTTTCGGTTATACTATTCATTCTCGCTTCCACAACACGTGCAAATGGAATCGTTAACGCGGGATTTTTCGCACATTCTTTGTTATCACGTGCATTCGGCATACCATCTAGAAGACTTTTATCCTTAAGTGGTATTATACTTTGCTTTCTGCCATTTTATCAATTTCAACTCTTTGCATATCAAACTTTTTGTAGAATGAACTTCGCCATTCCTAAATTTCCTCCACCAATTTTAAGTTACATATTGGAATTTCCCAACGAATTACTTCTCCCAAGCACCAACAGTCATCCCGAATGGTGTTTTCACCGCGTTCCTTCAGTTTATCGATATATACAGCAGCATTATTGGGAGAACGGTTTTTTGAACTATTATCAATTTATTAAACTGCCAAATTTCATTTTGGCGTCACCCGTCATATTCTTTTCGTCATATTGCATTTTGACGTATTTGAAACAGATAAAGCTCAATATTCTAAATTTGAGAATAGTTATAGAACCATACTTTGTTCATATTACTCATCTTGCTGTACTGCTCATCTTCGCTGTTACATTTATGAATATTGAAGTTACCACACGCTTTTTATTTTCATCATCGCCAATATTATATGTTTTATTGGCAAAATTACTACTTCCTGTAGAAGATGGTGCCTATTCCTGTCACTTTATTGACAATTTTAATAAGTTCTGTTTTACGCTGTTTCACTTTTTTGGTCCTCATGGCAGTGTGCTTTCCGCCAGTTTTATAGAATCCGTTGTCAATACGCAGTCACATTGTCATATTGCGAAATTCTTTGTGTTTTGGTGCTTTTTATATACAATTTTAGGTTTTCTTCTCCACTGTAATTGGTATCCGTGGACGTAATTTTATATTTGTAAATTTATTTTTTTATAACTGCTCAATTTGAATTTTGTATTTTTAGTGTTTATTTAACAATTTTACAAATACAAAATGTGCCTTAACACTTATACTAGGATGAATCAACTTGCCTATGCTCTGGTAAACGTGTAAAATTACAATTCATAACGTGTGTTTTTATTTGAATAACATTAAAAATAAACAAATTGCATCACTAAAATAATACACATATATATTATGTAGCTATACATTTTTGGGACTATTGATACTTTTGTAGATATTAAAAAGTAGAGAAGCAATATTTATTAATAGAATTGCTGAGGAAATTAATATTGATTGAATTTACTATTCCTAGTTTCTTAGAATTGCATTGATAATATATCTAAGCACTCATAGTTAGGGTCATTCCACGTAAATGTCCTGTACCATAGCACATTTTTGCCAATAAAAACCATAACTATGTCGCATTGAGTCAATTACGCTAAGCACGTCTTTAACTTTGATATCAGAAGAATCTTTGAAACAATGTGTAAAGTGTAATTTATTTTTTATACACATAAATGTGTCATGCTACAGGAATGACCCGTTAATTAAACAGTTTACTAAGATAACCCTTTTAATTTTTCTATGCATCTCAGTAAAGTTAAACAGTTTTATTGAGCAATTGCAATTATAATGCCTTTGTATGATTCCCAATATGACGTTGTAGGAAGAGTAGAAAAATTGAAGATTATAGTTATTCTGAATATAATTTGGTTAAGGTTAGGTATTTAGAAATTTCCAGGTACAGTTGAGTAAATAAGCAATCGATTTTCGTATTGCGACTTAATTATTTACATTTTTAAATAATAATTACGACCGAACTACTTAAATTTGCTCATGTACAATGGATTAATCTATGAGTCTGTCACTTTTCGGAACCAAATTAGAAACGAAGGTAGGCTATGGGTGCATTCACACAGAAAGCTTGCGATATAGTGCTTGTATTTTTAACACATGTTTTAAGATTTATAATCGCGCACTCGCGTGCTTTCTGTGTGAATAGAACTATCTTTAAACATGTGTTAGAAAATATCGCTCGCGCTAAGCTTTAATTGGGATTGCGATAAATCTTTGTGTGAATGCTCTCTCAGTAACTCAACTGTTTAAATCTTTAAATCTAGCCCAAGCTCGCACAATCGCGCTGTGTGAACAGCCTGGCTTTAATACATTGCTAGAAAATATCGCAATCTCTCTGTGTGAATACCCAAGATTTAAAGCTAGCGCAAGCTCGCTTTCTGTGTGAACGGAAAAAGCTCGCTCTAGCAAGCACAATCTTTCTGTGTGAANACACAGACGGCGTGCGCTTGCTATATTTTTTAACACATGTTTTAAGATAGTTGAATTCACACAGAAAGCGAGCTTGCGCTTGCGATAGATTTTTAGAAATGTATTAATACGAGAGTGTTCACACAGAACGCGAGCTTTTAATTGCTATTAGGAAAATATTCAATAATATTCTCTACACATTGTTATATTTTATTGCATTTGGGCGAATCAAAGTGGATAATTTTTAATATGTAAACATTATGACAATTTAATTGATCTTTATGTAAATAACTACCTGAAAATCATTTGATACAATGGAATCTATGCGATTAGACGGCCTATTAAATTTTTCATTAAAATTATTGTTTTTCTTAAATTTTTTAATATTTTAATAAACCTTAATGCAATTTATATTTTTTGAAATTCTATAAATTACGGGTGAATTAAAAAACTTTTTCTAATTTAGGCAGTTTTTTAAGAATATAGAAATCAAAAAATTTTTTATTAATAGCAGTTACTATAGTTCAATTAGTAACTCCTATAAATAAAAAAGGTTGTGGACAAAACCTATTTTACAAATATGTTCAATAATACAATTTTTGTGATAATATTAAATAATAATTTGAAACTAAATACATTATACTTCCTTCGTACAAATTTTTGGCATGAATTTAAATTATTGGGCGAGATGTCATCGTCAAAAATATTTACCATGTTTAAAATCAAATTTACAACCTTTTAAAAATCGCGCCTCCCGGGGTTTCCTTTGAAATTAAAACAATTTTAAACTTTTTTTGGAAAAATATCGCTCGCGCAGGCTTTAATTGGGGTTGCCAAAAATCTTTTGGGTGTAAATGCTCTTCCGGAAACAAAACTTTTAAATTCCCTACAAACCCAAAGTGGCCAAAACCCCGCTGGGTAAAACCCTGGGTTTAAATATTTGCTTAAAAATACCGCAAACACAATTGCGCGGGGGAAACAACTTGGGTTTAAATATTTTGCTAAAAAATATCGAATTCTCTGGTTGAAAAACCCAAAGTTTAAAAGCTACCCAAAGTTGCTTTTCTGGGTAACGGAAAAAGCTCGCTCTAGCAAGCACAATCTTTCTGTGTGAATGCACCCTATGATTTTAGAACATATTTCATCCATTAAAATTTAATATAAAACTGCTGTTAATTTGTTTCTGAAAACTTTTTCATACGAATTTTTTGGGTAAAAAATCAAATTTAAAATATTTTTATCTGTTTCTTTAAACTTTAAGGGAGAGAAAATTTTTTTAAAAAGCTAAAACACAATTTCTTTTTTCGAAATTTTTTTAATTTTTGAATTTGCTGAAAAGCGGGGAAAATTTCTTTAAATTTTTTTTTAAAAAACCCCTAAAACATGTTTGGGATACTTTTTTTCATTTAAATTTTTTAGAAATGAATTAAAAGCTATTTTCATTTTATTTATGCGGGAAAAGCGCTTTTGAGATTTTCGGAAAAGTTTTTTTTTAAAAATAAAAATTTTTTTTGGGGATGACGCTAGCAAATATTTATATGACAATTTTCAAACAAAGGGTAAATTTTGCTAAAGAAAAAAATCCAAAATGTGAAATTTAAAAAGAGGGTTTTAGCGGGTTTCCTTAAACTAATTTTTTTTATTTTTTTGAATTTCATTTTAGTATCAAAAAAAAAAAAAAAATTTTGAAATTTTTATGACAAAATATTTTAGCATTTATGTAAAAATGCAAATTGATTACTGATATCTAAGAAGCAAAATAGTCACTACATAATTTTCAAATGCCTCAAATTCTTAAATTAATTGCTGTATGACAATTTTTTTTTAGTTGTAAAGTGCCCTATGCTTGTAATGAAGTCAAAATGAAACATCAAATAAACATTCTGATCCATCATATTTACAACTCCAAACAAAAAATAACAGTTTTAAGAAATTGGACGAAGATGCACACTTCCTCATATATTTTGCATACATGTTGCCAACTATTAATTACCAAAGTGCTGAAATGGTAAAATATCAAAATTAGTTGGTGTTAAGATGAACAGATTGACTAAAAACCAGATACTCCTGCGTTTGGGCAAACAAATTTTTCGGTTTCTACTGATATCGTCTTAATAATTATGTAAAAATACGAAATTTATTGAATTCTCTTGGAAATTTGTCATTTTTTCAAAATGCAAGGCGAACGAATGAATCAAGTACCTACTTTTCAATTCATTAATTGTGAAGTTCTCCAATCCTTTTCAACATAGAAAAGTTTTAGCAAATGTTTACCGAATTAGGACATATAAGATCGAGAAAGTTTTTATTTCAAAAGAGTTGATAACCGAAGAGCTTGATATTGAAGAACGCCTTTTGAGGAAGAGAAATGAATTAATCACTAATGATAGAGCATCTGAGATTATTGACAACTTAGAACAATTTAAAAATAAAATTTTGAAGCTCAATGTAGAAATCATATATACCCGTTACAATGCTAGAGATATCCCATAAATCAATGAGATTAAGCGGAGTTCATCTCTCAGGGTGTAGGTATTGAATTTGATACTAAGATGAATTTTAATACACATATTAGTAAAACCATAGCCTCTGCAACATCCACACTTTTCCTTTTACTAAGACTAAAGCATTTGGGTTTTCATAAAGATGAATTGGAGACTCTGTATAATAATAATAATATTTATTTAATTCTTTTGTTTTTTTACAAATCAAGTGAAGAATTAAAACAATAAATATAAATTAACTTGGTTCTGAAAAAAATACTTTGTCTTGGTTTCAAAAGTTTATTGTCCATGATGATATAAATAGTTGGTTTTCATTCTTCAATAGCTTTGTTATAGTTTATAGACTTTGTTCTATAATTTGATAAGTAGTTGTATCTTCTTCGTTTTAGTGAAATTTTTAATGATTTTTTAAATTTATTGAAATTTCGTTCTTCTTTAATATCTGGAGGAAGTTTGTTCCATAAATCAATTGTAAAATTAGTAAATGATTTTTCAAAGATTTTCTTTTTAAATTTGATTTTATGATAAGTCTTAGTTCGCTTGTGTATATTTTTCTGTAATTCTACTGAAGGTCTTTTCCAAAATAGTAAGAGGCAATTTAATTTTAATAGGTATTCTAATGATTCGATATTATGTTTTTCTAATATTTTACTTTGATCGTTTTTACTACAGATTGTATTAATTGCCCAATTAAAAACTTTCTTAAGTTTTTTAAATATTTTCTTGGTAACATTGGTAAATAAAAAAGAAGAGTATGAAAAATGCGACAGTATAAAAGATCTTAGTAGTACAATTCTCCAATTCATTGGTAATATATGTTGAATCTTAGTTAGCAATTTAACTCCATGGGCCATTTTCTTCGTAGTTGCATTGATCTGATCTGTAAATTTAAGTTCATTGTCAATTTCAATACCAAGATATTTAATTTTCTTAGTTTCATAAATGATATTTTTTTCAATATATATTGATTCTAATGGTTCACTTTTTCCATTTTTATTCTTTATAATCATAAATGTAGTTTTCTCAATATTTAATTTCATCATATTCTGTTCAAAAAATTTCTTTACTTTAATTATATGTTCTTGTAAAATCTTTATTTTGGATGTATATAATAGAGTATCATCTGCAAATTGAATGCATTTGCCTTCAATGAAGTTAGGAATATCATTTACATATAGATTGAATAATAGTGGTCCTAAAACTGATCCTTGTGGTACTCCATTATTTACCAATATTTGTTTTGACGATAGATTGTTTACTTTCACGTATTGTGAACGATCAAATATATATGATTTTAGAAATTGGATTGATGAATCACTAAAATTATAAATTTCTCTTAGTTTTTTAATTAGTAAATCATGATTAATTGAATTAAAGGCCTTTGATATATCAAGTGAAGCAATATAAACTTTTTCATCTTTGTCTAATTTTCTACGCCAGTCATCTATTGTTTCAATTAATGCATAATTTGTTGATAATCCTTTTCTAAAACCAAATTGCTGTTTGCTTAAAAGTTTATTCTCTTCAATGTAGATCGTTAATTGTTGATATATTAGTTTTTCAAAAATTTTGCTTATTCCTGAGAGAATAGATATTGGACGATAATTCTCTGTTTTCTCATTATTGCCCTTTTTAAAAATGGGAATAACTTCAGCCATTTTTAATTGTTTAGGGAAATAGGAATAGTAAATACATTCATTGAAGAGATCACATAATGGTCTTGCTAGTACATATAGAGCGTCTTTTAAGAACCATAGAGGATAGTAACTTGGGCCTTTTGATTTACTTGTTTTTATCATTTTTGCGCATTTGCAAAAATCATGAAGTGAAACATATTTAAATTTAAAAGGTGAGTGAATCAAATTTATGTTATGATGGTAATTGAATTTTGTAATTTCTTTAATAGAATCTTCATCTTGAAATTTACAAAGTTTCACAAAGTGTTCATTCATAATATTTGCAATTTCAATGCTTTTTTCAATGATTTTTCTTTCATTGTTAACTAGACATTTGATATCATTGTTCTTTTTTTCTTTGATAAGTTTATTGATGTATAGCCATTTTCTTGCTACATTCTTTCCATCCTTAAAAGATCGTGTCAAAAATTCATTAAGCTCATATTTTAATTTATTTGATACACTATTTCTTAATTTCTTGTATTTTTTGAGATTTTCTGGACATCTATTTTTACAATTAATAATTGCTTGGTGCTAAGATAAAGTCATGTATGGATGTTCCATTTGGTAAGGGTTTAACAAGCAAAGTGCGAACAAAATTGATCAACTGCAGAGAAAGGCCGTAAGATTAAAAGTCATTGATAAATACACCAGTATTAGAGATTATATAAAGATGGCAGATGCCAAGCTCTTCAAGAAAGTAAATGATTCAGATAATAAATATCATTTGTTCGCAGCAGACGTGCGACTGGTGGTGATGGTAATCTATAATTCAATAAAAGTTCTTATCTTAATATCATTGTAATTAAACTATTTTTTGTACTTTCTAACCCACAGTTACATCTTTAGTGCTTTATAATTGTTTTTAACAAGTACGAACATCTGGTCAAGTACATGTACAAAAAACCTGTTCCATGCGAAACATGGAATTTCCATTGATTCTAATGCAACAATAATTTCGTATTGTTTGTAAAAGGTAGAATTATTTGAAATATTAGTTTCGATTTTCAGAAATAGTTACGATCTTGTAAGTCACATGTTAATTTAAAAATTTAAAAAATTGCGTATTACGTCTCAGATTTTAGTAAAAATTAAACAACAGGGGCTCTAAATACATGAAAATCAATTCAAGATAGATAAATCTAGTGAATACAAAGGTTAATGAATAACTTCGATTTTTAATTATGTACATACTATCCGTTTTTATAAACCTTTATAAATTTTGGAATAATAATAACAATGAGTTGCTTAAAATGTGACAATTCTGTGAGCATGTCCACCACATGTTGTATAAAAAATAAATTCTAGAAGTCAACAAGTCAAATGAATTTTCTCAAATCCCCGAATGATATACCAAAAATTATGCAAAATTCATTTAGGCCATTTGATGGACATTATGCATCATTTCATTTAGAATTAAGATTGTACATTTGATATTCCAACTTTTGAAATGTTTAGCTTCCCGGCCAATGCCAATTATGACACATTTTGCAAACCTTCAAAAAATTTCGCAAGTGTTCCAGTAAATTGTTATGATCCTTATGACAAATGAGGTCTTTGAATAAAACTTTGGGTTTAGTAAAAATCGTTATTCCTTGGTTGCATTAGTCTACGGTACTCAACAATGAAGATCGTTTTGAAAATCTCTACATGGGCTCTTAAAGAAGTGGCTTTTTAATTGCTGAACTCTTAAATTTATATATTTAATGAATTTTTTACAATTTCCGATTGTGTTAAGTTACTGCATATTAAAATGCTATTTTAAAAAAATTATCCAATGTTTGTTAAACATTATTGACCAATTGAGAGACCTTTAAGTTATCAGTCCTCTGAACATTAGATATCTGCTCAAATTTTTTCACCACTTCAGCAGATTAAATACAGTCCATCTCAAATCTTTCAAAATAGGTAGAAAAAACGTCTCCATATAAAATTTAAGATTTTGGCGAATTAATTTATAAGTAACACTAAAACATTTACTTCCATTAAATTTCGCAAAGGTTTATATAGTTTGCTTTATTAATGAAATAATTCATAATTGGAGTAGTCTACCAAAGAAATTCAACACATGCACTTGAATTGCTTTAGGGCGCATTTTAAAAGCATTTCTGCTGATGGAAAGATTTACAATCGAAGGGCAATTTTTTGGATTTGAACTTTGAAACCATTGACAGACAGCCAATTTGAAAAAGTATCATTAAATTTAACTCACTGAAGTCTATTACTTAAGTAATTAGATATAAGGTGAGACTGTTAAGAGAAAATCCAATATTTTTTAATTTTTTAATTAATATCTCGTGATTAATAGAATCGAATGCTTTTGAGAGGTCTAGACAGGCAATCGCAACAAATTTATTAGAGTCTAATAATGCTCTCCATTTTTCTGCCGCTTTTATAAGTGCGTCTGATGTTGAGTAATTTTTTGTGAAACCAAATTGTAACTTGGACCATAATTTATGATTATTTAAATGAAGTGTAATTTGTTCATGTAATAGTCTTTTAAATATTTTACTGATTGGTGATGTAATAGATATAGGTCGATAGTTTTTGGGATTCTTTGGGTCGTCGCTTTTGTAAATTGGGGTAATATGAGCCTGTTTCAAGAAATCAAGAAAAATATTCCATTTAAAGCATTCATTAAAGGTATAATGTAAAGGTTCTGCAATATATTTCGCATTTTTTTAGTAACCATATTGGAATATTCGAGTGGCCGCTTGACTTGTTTGATTTTAGTTTCTTGATTGCCTTAATTACTTTAAAATATACTGGAAACCACCAGTGCATTATTTATAGAACGTTATCTATTTCTCGTATTTTATAGATAATATTGTTATTTTAGAGCTTTTTTCTCTTTATTTTGTTCCTACAAGAATTAATAAAGAAGTGAAATACTAGTGTGCAATAATACTGCATTTAAAGACAATGTAGAATCATCAACGCATAAATTTTTGAAAAGTTCACCCAAGAATTTATTTGAGGTATTTCCATAGGTTTTATATCGCTTAAGCACTAGGTAAGAGAAGAATATGTTTTTTAAGAACTCTTGATTATCATTGAAAAAATAGTTAATACGTTCAAATACTTCCGACACAGTAATATTTATCACAAACATTCATCATTACATGGAAATATATTCCCAATAAATTTGGCAACACCCAGGATTTACGGATTTCTTAATAACTTTAAAAAAATTGCTCGAAAAACTTTAATGGACAGATTAGGATTAATATAACATATAAAAATGTAGTTCTCTAATCTTATGTTTTAATAATAATAAAATTATTGTATTTTT
Organism: Hofstenia miamia; assembly: GCA_900660155.1. Taxonomy (NCBI): domain Eukaryota; kingdom Metazoa; phylum Xenacoelomorpha; order Acoela; family Hofsteniidae; genus Hofstenia; species Hofstenia miamia. Next base: position 1,368,429 of record CABFPE010000102.1, read on the forward strand.
TGACAATCCTTTAGAAAATCTGTTCAGATAGATAAATGGAGGCAGTTCCATCAAAATTTTCTTCCATGCCTAATTTCTTGGTAAGTTAGATCTGAACTGAAGGAGTTGTTTACCAAACCTTCCTAGACATAAGAATAATAATGAACCAAGAATTTCTTGCTTTAGAGAGATAGTTTTGTGATATTAAAAAGTTATCAAAAGAAATTATAATTTTTAGCAAATAATATTTAATAAAGTTCTTGACATAGTATTGAAACTGATGCTCGATGATTTGGCTCTGAAAAATCCAGATATCATTAATTGTGTTTTTTCATTTTATCAATGGTATTAATAAAAATGTCGACAGTTAAAAAATCATTTAAGGAAGAATTTAAAGTAAATATAGAGCAGAAAATTAATTTGCTAATTAACATGTATTTCTTGTATAAATTTGATTAAGCCAATAGACTCTACAAGGAAAATAGTTTATTTTCACATGGTAAATTTTCAATCGTTTTCTTCATTACAAGTGGCATACGAAATTCAAGAGCTATTTAATCTCTGTTTACATACATCTTAATTGGAGATTCACGATTGCATTTTAGCGAAGACGAAGAGGAAACTATATTTTGTATTAAATTTAACAATATAAATACTGGTCACAGTACAAAAGTGCGTCTAAAATATACATGCACACTATATATATATACAGAATTTACAGGAAAATATTAATTACACTTAAATCACGGTATTTCAATTTCGTTTAGTACTATAGGCTGCATTAATAAATTTGAAACCTCTCCACTTATATTCGAACACTTCAGGCCTATGCGATTTATATAATTCTGTTATTTTAGTTTTAAAGGTTTTTAGAAAGTTAGCTTATTTAATTTCTGTTGGCAATTTATTCCAAAGACGGATTGAGGTATTAATAAATGAATTTGTTTCATCTTCGATTTTGCCTGTCTTATAACTTTTAGCACACATTTGTGATATTATTACAGTAAACAAATAATTATAAGACTATGAATGAAGTAACATGATTTATTGAGAAAAAACAATTTACAATAAGTATTCAAAATGTTTGCCTTCTTGATCAATACACAAGTGAATTCTCCGATGGAAACTTTAAAAAGATGCAGTGAGTGAATCTGAGTTGATATTGAAAATTTCTCTTTCAATTATCTTTTTCAATTTGTAAACTTTATCTTTTAATTGGCTCCAATGCCAGCTTATTAGTCCACCACGATCAATCAAATTGTCGCCAAAATGGTTGGTGAGCAAAGCACGACACTGTAAAGCATAATGGCATAGAGCGCCGCCATTCAAGTAAATTTCATCTGATAATGTTTGTGGAAACACTTTGTTTTGCAGGATTTCACTTTATCTATCCTTATCCATGGTGTTGTAGCATACCTCATATGCCAAATGCTTGTGCAAAAAATCATGATCCAAACCACTGCTGTTTGCCTTCTGCAAGTCAATGTTGATTTTTCCGTGACAAATCGTAATTATTCCGCTTATTGACAGTGCCGTTCTCATGGAACACAGCTTTCGTCAGTAAATTGGAATTGTTTATAAAATTCTGGATTTTGTTGTAAATTTTCAGAAACAAATTCACAGAATTCTAATCTTAACGAGAAGTCTCCTTGATAAAATTCCTAAACCGTTAGAGGTTTAAATACACGATATCCTGCATTCTTGAGAATTCGGATAACATTTGCCTGGCAATTTCTCTAGAACTTCGTTTACAGCTATTTTGGCCAGATTTTAGAACTGAATTCTTTCAAATTTTACTTTTTTGCTACTGGTTTCCCTGCTTCTTGATAAATCCTGTACAAGAGATCCTGTCTGCCATAACTTGTTCCAAAATTCGATAAGACTTCTTGAAGGAGAATAATTCTTGAATTTGTTGTGAAAATATCGTTGAGATTGGGCAATATTATCGAACATAATTGCACAGCTTGCTACTTAGATTTTCTCTTCTTGACTGAATATTAAACTATAATATTTGTGGTAATGTGTGTGTGTATAATTATATATTGAAATATAAGTGAATCAATAGCTAATTAATCAATAATAAATAGCTGATAAGAATTATGAGAAAGAACTGTATTCACATTGTCATGTGGTGTAAGTTTAAAGTTGTACTAAAACTTATGACTCACCCTGTATACGTACATATATATGAAATGCATGTATAGTAATTTCTTGATATATATATATATATATAATTGTAATTACTATTATTATATTTAATTTTTTAATGTATTTTAATATATTAAATTCTTTACTTTGAGCCTATAGATGAATAATTATATCACCAGAGTACAACAACAGGTATCAGCTTTAAGTAAACGCATTAGTTTCATAATGTTCAACCTTAAACATTATTTTTGAAAATGCTGACTTAATTCAGTAAGATTTGCTAACAGCTTGTTATTGTTGATTAAAAATTTAATTTTTTTATTAAACTATAGTAGTGTGTCCAGGCATGTTCTCATTCCCTTAGGTCTACAACGTTGATTTTTTGGCAGAGCAATATAATATTCTGCATAAATTCAAAATTTAAAAACTAAATTACAAAATGCTTTATAGAAGTGCGTTTTTTCAATGTTCTCACCCTTTATTTATCATTTACCTCGTTCATCACTGAAATTTCCTCATTTGAAAATACGTCCTACGCGACTGTTAAATGACATTATTTAAACTTTTCAACGTTTTACTATAAATCTTCACTCTGGCTATAGTATCTCAGAAATGCTGACTCAATTACACGTACTACTCGAAATGAAATACCCAGAAAGTAAGTGCAAGAAACAGAATGTCGTTTGTATAGTTTCATATAAGATAAGTATTTATAACTAAATATTCGCAAATGTTGCGTTTAGAAATTCAATAAATAAAAATGTATGTTCAGTAAATAATTGGTTTCATCAGACTATGAGTCTATATGCAAGCCAATGACATAGGATCAATTAATCTAACGAACCGCACTTTAAATTCGGTTTTTTGTAAACATGATTGATTCTTATTGTATTTTTTATATAATATAATACTGGAACATTGAACTAAATTTATAACAATATAAGAAGAAGCTGAACACTGTAATCATCAAGCACGTAAATATAAAAGTCTTTTTGTGAAAACATGTTGAATGGATTCGGTAAGTTCGAAATAGTAACCAATATTAGCTTAATACGGTAGGACCCTTTTGGGGCCCAGTGATAATGTATTCCTTTTGGAGGGTTGAATTTAGTACGTGTACCTTTACCCTTGAATTCAAACTCTGGTTTTACGATAACTTTGAGATCACTGGAAATCTGGGTAACCGCTGTGATTCGTTCACGTGAGCATGAGTAGTACTCGTTAACATATGTTTCCATTTCTTTGACTTTAAGGGTGTTTCTGCGGGCTACTTTCATTTCTATGCAGAGGCATCTGGTCACCATTGATAATAAACGGATCAAAACCAAAATTGTCAATAAAAAACTTTCGAACTCTCCAAATGTTTTGATGCATTCGGAAATTTGCTCTTTTCTATCCATTTGCTTTATTTGATATCGTTTGTTATGCTTTCGTAAACTAAAGTTATACTCAGCTATCCATCATTTGATTGAAAAAAGAAGCTCGGCTGACTTTTGACTTCGTCAAACTGTTGTTCAAGCCAATTATTGCAGAAAAACTTTGCCTGTGCTTTAAAAAGACAACATGGTAAGCGAGCTTTCCAAGATCCACGAATGTCTATAAACCAGTCACATAGAGCTTCTTTAACCGATGGAGTTACGACTTTCTTTCAATCACCGGGTGTTGAGTTACATCATTTTCGGTTTTCAGCGCTTGATCGAGAAAACGTTTGCCGAGTTTCAATGCTTTTGTGAGTTATAGATCGGTAGGTTTTAATTGTTTCAAATCTGGATAAAACTTGCGGACTGCACGTGCCAAGAAACCTTCGTTTGGTTGTCGATTAGCATGCTTCTTGGTCTTGTTCTAATTAACCATTTGGTTCAACTGAGCACTTTTGTCATCATATTATTTCTTGTACTTCTTACATAGATCTCCCAGTCCAGCTTTCTCTTCCAGTGAATACTTATCTTTTTCGCCTCGTTTAAACTGTCTTGTCATTTTTGTACTAAATTCAGAACGCGTCCTCGCACCAGGAGCCTCAACTAAACAATCTAGCACAAGCTTAGAATCAGTCTGTATATATATAGGAAGGAACACGTGTTCAGAGATATGCAGACACAAATGACTGAACTAACAGAAATCAAAGCAAGCCAGGAGCATATCATACCTTTGAAATGTTATACCAGCCGCAGGTTCAAGTTGTCGTGAATGATATAATTACGCTATTTTCTGTTTCTTGAAGGCGTGCAAAATTTTGTGAAAAATAAATTTTTGAAAAATAATAAACCGGGGGAACGCTTATTCGGTACCTATGAGTCACTACCTAAATCAATATTAGTTTAAATAAGCGCATAATGACTTTTTCATTATTATTTTCAATATTACAATGCTTCCTGTGTTACTCTTAAGCATATATATAAACTAAAATATACTCATTTGTGATAATCATGTATAGATTTATACAAAATCAGGCGGTTAGAATTTTTTCAATTAATTTTTATTCACTTTTATCCAAATTTGTAGTTTGCAACGAAAACGTAACAAAGCGAGATTATGGTTAAAGGCGAATCGTACTAACACCACGCATCAGCTTTAACAAATAAATGTGACAAAGTCCGACTGAATTATAATAAGTTTCAAAAAAGATTTTTGTTTGCTATGGAGTGTATTTACACTACTAGCGCTTACCCGTCATAACATGTCTCGCACAGAGAATATTCTTTTGCAATATCTATATTTGCTCTAGTAGAATAGCGCCATGCTAGAGCATTAGCCGCATGCATAAACTTACTATGTTTGGCAACAGCTAGTATACAATATTTGTAATGACATTTGTTTACAATGGGCTGTTGTTTCTCAGAAAAGGAAAGGAATATTAAAGCAGAAGATTTTACATGCACAGCTCTGTATGACTTTTCCGCTGACAAAAGCGACGAGTTGTCATTTAAGAAAGAAGATGTATTGCAAATCATTGAAGAAAAAGATGAGAATTGGTTAGTTGCTAGGTCGAGAAGCAATAAGACGGGACTAATTCCTGCAAATTATGTATTGAAAAATAATCAGAATTCAGTGGAGAAAACACACGGAATCCAATTGGAAGAAAAAGTAGAACAGGTCGAAGATCAATTAGAAGACGAGTCAGAACATAAAACCATGTCACGTAAAGAAGCTTTGGATTGCCTTAAGGACTCCGAACCTGGAACTTACATTATCAGGTACAGTGAACATGTCGATGGCTTGGTCCTTTCGGTGAAGAGTTACTCCAACAAAATGAATGCCTGTGTTTTTCACTACAAAATTTTGAGTGTTGAGTGTGAAAAGCTCACATTAGAAGATTATAAACATAAATTTGATACTTTAACTGATTTAACTGATTTCTACCGTCACTCTGCCGAAGGGATAACATGCAAATTAGACCATTCATATTTTGACAAAGTAGATACGTTCCAGTTTTATCCGGGTTTGACCGAAACCGATGAGATAGATCGCAAAAGTATTGATATCATTACAACTGTTGGTAAAGGATACTATGGAGAAGTATTTAAAGCACAAGTCTCACCAAGCAATAAATTAGTTGCAGTGAAAACAGTCGACTTAAGTCGAACAACTGCTGATGAAATTTTGAAGGAAGCTGTGATAATGAAGAACCTTTCGCACAAACACGTTCTTTCATTGTTTGGCGTTTGTAGTAGGGAATCTCCATACTATATAATTACGGATTATATGGAAAAGGGTGATCTCTTAACGCATTTAAGGAAAATTGGCTCTCAAATAATGTTTCCAGAAATCATCAAAATGGGAATAGAGATTATTTCCGGAATGGATTATCTTGAGAATAAAGGTATTATTCACAGAGATCTTCGAGCAGCGAATATTCTTTTAGATGAATATATCAGATGTAAAATTGCCGATTTTGGGTTGTCTAAATTTATTGACAATGAAGAAAAAGTGAATTTGAAGATTCCATATCGCTGGTCAGCACCTGAATCTATTGCAAAACGGGAGTTTACTTCCAAATCCGATGTTTGGTCCTTCGGTATGCTACTTGTCGAAATGCTGACAGAAGGTAGTGTACCATTTAGTGGAATAAAAGATGTTGACGTCAAGAGAATGATAAAAAACGACGAAGTACATCAGCAACCTAAGAGATGTCCAGACAAACTTTATGAATTAATGAAAGAGTGTTGGAAATTTCGTCCAGAAGATAGACCTGTTTTCTTAGGAATTGGAGATTATCTAATTGACAAATTACTGGAAGTTCCAGAATATCAAGGATTTTGACGTGAATAATTAGATTTTATTTCTTACTTAAAAAATTTTTTAGTCACAAATCAGTGGTGAAAGTATTTTGAAATTTTTCAATTTATTTTATGAAACTGTTGTGTGCAAGAAATGTTAGATTATACATGTACTTTTGTTCTGACGTCTACATATTCTTAAATACATGTAGATATACATTAAATCTAATTAATGGAAGGATAACTGTACAATTACCGTTAAAACGCAAGGTTGTCGTTTAAGGGCACTTTACCCATACATTGGGATTCTTTTAATCCAACCAATTCTAACCAACTATTTATGAATACTCAATGAATTTTACAATTTTTAGCATATAGAGAATGTTTTTGATGTAAATGAAGTTGTAAAGAGATATCTTTCCTGGTATTCGTAGGTTTTAAGTTTTTAGTGTAATTGAACGCTAGAGAGAACAGTCTATGCATGCAATGGAGGGTTCGAACACAACTATGAATTTTATATTGATGTGATTTGAATCTTAGGCTGATCGCAGACAGCCGTTATGGTAACCGTTAACTGCAGTGTAGGACGGATAAAATTTTGCCCAAACCATCTATTTTAGTGAATCCAAGAATAACTATTTTGAAAATTAATAGTCATTATAAATTCCTAAAAACGCATATTACATATAAACAAAATGGTTAGAAAGTGTGATTGTCAGCCTTGCTGCATTTGTTTTTAAAAAAATTTAACGTCATGTGCATGTAAAATGTTGTATAACATTCTTAGAGAAAACTCTAATCGAAACTTTAGATTAACGGATCATTTTAAATTTTTGTTGCAGACACAATAAGACAAGTTAAATTCAATAAATATTAAACGCAACTTGAATTGAAATCAAGTAATATTATTAAAATCTCTCATTTACTATTCANAACACAACTATGAATTTTATATTGATGTGATTTGAATCTTAGGCTGATCGCAGACAGCCGTTATGGTAACCGTTAACTGCAGTGTAGGACGGATAAAATTTTGCCCAAACCATCTATTTTAGTGAATCCAAGAATAACTATTTTGAAAATTAATAGTCATTATAAATTCCTAAAAACGCATATTACATATAAACAAAATGGTTAGAAAGTGTGATTGTCAGCCTTGCTGCATTTGTTTTTAAAAAAATTTAACGTCATGTGCATGTAAAATGTTGTATAACATTCTTAGAGAAAACTCTAATCGAAACTTTAGATTAACGGATCATTTTAAATTTTTGTTGCAGACACAATAAGACAAGTTAAATTCAATAAATATTAAACGCAACTTGAATTGAAATCAAGTAATATTATTAAAATCTCTCATTTACTATTCATTATAAATATGGAAGTAATCAATTTACAAAGAATTCGAAAAAATAACTTATGTGCGACGATTTCATGTTTCAGGTTTTATATAATCTTTTCTGTATTTGTGTGTGAACTCTACTGTTCAGACTTTTATCTTAATCCCTAGTTTAGTATTCTATATTGTGTGTGCATATATATTGGCTTAACTACAATATTCCAGAGGCGTAGCCAGCCCGTGGAATTTAGGAGGACAAAGAAAATTATATAAAATTTTTATTGCAATTTGCTAATAAGTTACTTACTATTATATCTGAGGGGAGGGTGATCTGGTTTCAATCTTGGGGGATCGTAGCCCCCCCTTGTTGCTACGCCATTGCAATATTCTAACTTTCAATTCATACATACATTTCTAATTTGAATAGAATTTATAATCATATAGTTACGCCATCTATCGGAATTCTTAGTTATCAGTTGTCCTTAGGTTCTTTTAGCTTAATATGATGCATTAGATTTCATACAAAATATTTTATTTACATTTGATGAAGTAGTCTTACTTGTTAAACCTTAATCTGTAGATAGATTTCTCAAAAAAGAAATTCTATTTCTATTTTGAAATATTCCTTTACTATATAATTTTGTAAGCTATTATAGTCTCCAATCCAGCAATTTTTTGTGTAATTTCTGTCCAGAGTTTGCTTGAAATTATTAATCAGCAGTTGAATAGTTGCTGTTTAAGTTATCTCTTTTCTATAATACTTATTGTGCACATTTAGCTGATTATTCATAGCAAATTATACAGAAGGAATCAAAATTCAAGCCTTCATTAATTACATTACTTACATTGTCTATGCGTAATAATGCAAGAAAGAATTGATGACAGCTTTGTTAAAATGGTTATTAATGCAACTATTCAGGTTTTATGAGACCACCCGAGTTACGCGGAGAGGTTATTTCTCTTCGCTATTTTTCTAAAGACCATGTCATCAAACATCACACATGGATGAAAGATTTAAAGCTTCGTGAGCTTACAGCAACAGATGAGCTTTCCCTTGACGAGGAATACAGCGTTCAAAAGAAATGGAGTGAAGATCCAAAACTTTTGGCCTTCGTTATTCTGTTTAATGAAAAACTGAATGAAGTAAGCGAAGGTTAGTTCGATAGTAAAATGCAATTCGTTGCAATGTGCCTACATACTAGTTAATCCCTTGCGAGACTAAATACCTCACGCCTAACAGCGAATATGGTCCCATTCCTTCTAGGTTGCTTTAAAGCAGAATCATATGTAATAAGAGTTGAAAAAATACAATTGGTGTAACTTTATAAACAAATAAATTCACGCAAGTCGGCACTTTGCTTATTTTTGCTATTAGCTTAACGATCATATGAATTTTCCCGTTCTGGAAATGTATTTTGGTTCAGATAACTGGAACTTTTCTTGAAAGAACCAGGAACTGAACCGGAACCCCACCCTCTAATGTAAGTATCTAATTTGAATGCTTTTTACGAGTCAGCTGATGTTAAGAATATTATCAATATTGTGATTATTCCGCAATAATTTCCTCTACAAATTTGTAGAATTCAGACTTGTCAACGAGCCGAACCGAGCTTGAGTACTGTATTGGATATACAACCAGCCCAAAACGAGCCTTTATTAAGCCAAGAAACATTTTTTCTGCTTTTTAATTTGTTTTGCAGATTTTTCTTATTTTTCATTCAATATACCTTTTTTATAATCTCATTTTAAAATGCTTATTAAATAATAGGAAGAGCTATGTAAAAAATTATTTCAATACAATGTACACATTCATAGCTAAATATGTACAATAAATATTTTATGGTAAAAAACACCAAAATCTTGGAAATATTAATTAAGTATCAAAGCCAAGTCATTCATTGCTACTTGTCTAATCTCATTTATTAACACCTTCAGCAAAAACAATTTGATTTTATCAGATACAACTTTCTCATTTAATAGTTTCGTCACTCTAACAGTGGCGTATAATCTGCCTAATTAATTATAATTTTGGTTTATCAAGTACAAGTAATTCCGCCGTATTTCATATTGAATGCACGCTCCGTGTGAAAAGCCACATGACATTTTAGAATTATTTTTTGCATTAACACACATCTGCTCCAAAAGCATCTAAAGAATTAACATAGAATTCAAGCTGGTAATAGCAAAAGAAAGAATTGATGTAGTTTGAAGGATGTTTTCATGTTTCACCCCGTACAGCAAGTATTTTCTGAGAAATCAAATTTGGTAAAATACAAGGGTGCCCAGGATAAACGGTGGAATTTCTAATAATGTTTTTTCAATAAGAAATTCCAATAATGAAAGAATTGCTAATTGCTACGTTTTGATTGATTATAAGATTGCTAAGATTAAGATAAAAGTAAAGACTACACTCTAATGACCGTATTACGGACTAGTTTCATAAATTAGTGTTGTCTTTATTTAACGAATTACGTATAATGTCTCAATTTAGTGATTTTCAGGGAGGTGTAATTGTGTTATTTAAACAGGAACGTCCAACAGAAACGTTGCAAACATTTTTCGGTAACATTTCTAAAAGGCAATATGAAAAAGTTGTGGCAAAATTTAAAGATGAGCCGAAATCTGCAAAGAAGCGTAAGGTGCGCACAGATCTATCTACGGAAGGCGATTCACCCACTAAACAAAATGTTCTTGTCTTAGCACATGGTAGTCATTTTGAACATTTGTGACATTATAATCATAATAAGGAAGTAAATACATTGTTTATATTTGTGATAAATAAATTAAATTTTCAACCGAAATTCCACCTTTTTACTGGGCATTACATTTTTCCTTCAGGATTGAATATTATCCGATGTTTTGTTAAGCGTTGCAAAAGACTCCAACTTTTGTAGTGTGTTTAGAGCACTAAAAAATTTCATAATGATTAATTTGAATTGCCGGTTGGCATTTTACTAAATAAGAGTGTCTTCATATAAGAAATGTTTTCTAAAAAGTGTCCTTTTTTTATTGAAATTTTTGTCCTTTAGGGAGGACATATGCATAGCAATCATGCAATTCATGGTGTTGATGTGAACTCTTTAGGAGTATATTACTTTTTTCTTAGAAATCATATTTTGCTGAGTAGCAATAATTGACTAAAGTGTATTACTACAAATAGTTATATGTAATTAATTTTTATAGTTTCTAAGCAAATCGGAAATTTCTAAAGTTAAAATGTTTGATGTTTTGGTAGTTTAACTCCTTATTTGTTTAAAAAATGTTGAAAATATCAAACATTTTGATTCATCGTAAAAGTGTCACCAGAGGAGGACGTGTACGAAAAAGGGGTAAATACTAAACGGTCTGCCCCAGTCCTGATTTAAGCCCGGTCTCGGTCGGAGAAAAAGCAAACCTCTTCTAACTCTGAAGCACTGTTATCGTATAAAGGATGCATTTTGCTAAAGACTTCTGTCTATATATGAATTGTTTCATTTTAAATGCTATTTTTGCTGAAGTTGACCTTAATATTTTTGAAATCTATTTAAACCTTTTAANATGAGCCGAAATCTGCAAAGAAGCGTAAGGTGCGCACAGATCTATCTACGGAAGGCGATTCACCCACTAAACAAAATGTTCTTGTCTTAGCACATGGTAGTCATTTTGAACATTTGTGACATTATAATCATAATAAGGAAGTAAATACATTGTTTATATTTGTGATAAATAAATTAAATTTTCAACCGAAATTCCACCTTTTTACTGGGCATTACATTTTTCCTTCAGGATTGAATATTATCCGATGTTTTGTTAAGCGTTGCAAAAGACTCCAACTTTTGTAGTGTGTTTAGAGCACTAAAAAATTTCATAATGATTAATTTGAATTGCCGGTTGGCATTTTACTAAATAAGAGTGTCTTCATATAAGAAATGTTTTCTAAAAAGTGTCCTTTTTTTATTGAAATTTTTGTCCTTTAGGGAGGACATATGCATAGCAATCATGCAATTGATGTTGTTGATGTGAACTCTTTAGGAGTATATTAATTACTTTTTTCTTAGAGATCATATTTTGCTGAGTAGCAATAATTGACTAAAGTGTATTACTACAAATAGTTATATGTAATTAATTTTTATAGTTTCTAAGCAAATCGGAAATTTCTAAAGTTAAAATGTTTGATGTTTTGGTAGTTTAACTCCTTATTTGTTTAAAAAATGTTGAAAATATCAAACATTTTGATTCATCGTAAAAGTGCCACCGACCCAGTAGTGATTTAAGCCCGGTCTCGGTCGGAGAAAAAGCAAACCTCTTCTAACTCTGAAGCACTGTTATCGTATAAAGGATGCATTTTGCTAAAGACTTCTGTCTATATATTGTTTGATTTTAAATGCTATTTTTGCTGAAGTTGACCTTAATATTTTTGAAATGTATTTAAACCTTTTAAATGTTGATAAATGATCATTCATTTTTATTTAGTATTTGCCATCCAATCGCCTTTACAATTTTTGTAATTTTTTAATTGCTTTTAATTGTTCTTTATTTCTAAAACCTGCAGTTCAATACTTAAAAGGACATTGTTGTTGAAGGTTTAATGAAATATTTTTAATTTTTCGAGGAATTTCTTGTTTTGCTAAATCCAATGCCTAGATGACGCTCTAATTGGAGATGTTCATGTGTCTATTAATGATGAAATGGAAGCTGAAATTAATCTCATGATTGCAGAGGAGTGGGCAAGACGTAAAGGCTGCGCCTCAGAGGTAGTCAAGTTGTTGGAAAAGTATCTCCCTACATTGAATGTGAAGACATTGATAGTAAAGATTGATGCTGATAATCATCCCAGTATACATCTTTTTACCAAGCGTCTTGGATTTTCTATTCAATCTTTTTCTGAGGTTTTCAATGAAGTCACCTGCCATTTTCATATATAGATTAAATAAATTATTTAATAGCCCATAGGCTACTGATGGTCATGTTTTTAATTCAGTTTATACATGTAATTTTTAATCTCGAGCACTATATTGATTCGCATAGAAAAATCTTTAAGAAATTGAGATTCTCATGGGAAGACATTCACTCAGCTTGGTCAAAATTGTTCCTATTTTGTAAAGATTTACCCTTATCCAAAATATTTTATATACACTGCATAGCAGTGCGTAAGGATACTGCTGGTGAAGAATAAATTCAAAAAGAGATTTGTCAACTAGTTACACAAGTGAATCACATTGAAGCACTAGGCAATTATTATATAATATTTCCTGAAAGTCAAACATTACTCTTGTCCTATGGGGACTATTGTTATTAAAATGTTGTGCAAGAGTTTATCTTCCCTCTTAAAAATGAGTATTTTATCCATTAACTGGGTGATGTGTAATTGATGGATGCTCACGAGGAACATCAATAGAAGTTGCGAATGACTTTGGAAAGCATGATGAATATGGCGATCGGTTTGAGCCGATGTAATTCTAGGGCCACATTCATTATTAGATGTGTTAATGGATTTACAACTTTCGTTATAGGATTTTAAAAAATTTTTAAAAATGTGGAAAAAGCGATTTGTGCCTTTAAGGTTAAGAAGAATAGAAAAACATCGAAGTAAATGATTATATGGAAGTACAACGATGCATCTCATTTCAATTAATGCACTGAGAAAATCCCTAGTAAAAGGATCAGAAAATTATTAGAGGCTGAACTAAAACTAGGTCCCAAGGAGAATTCAAATGGAACAGAATCGTGCATCCTTTGTATGTAAGTGGGATAGGAACGTAATCGCCTACTAAGACTATGTACAAGAACTTTTGAAAAGTGCAAATATCTTAAAGACCAAAAATGAGCAAGCTGATTGTTCGATATTCGTCAAAAGTATGACTAATATGTGAGGGCAAACGTGTTGCTTTAAATAAGTTGAGGCCGCTTTGGTGTTTGCGAATAAAAACAAGAAAATTACCAAATAGGAAAATGAAGAAATGAAAGCGCGATTCCAACTGAATTAATTCAGCGAAGGCATCCTAATTTAGAAAATCTTCGAAATAATTAACTGGCAATTCTCGTAGATTAATTTAAGACAAATGACTTTATCCGAAATTATGGAGTAATCAGGTCATCAAAATTTTGTTCATAGTGTAACATCGGTGCTGGTTGTTCGTATCGGCCAGTCTAGTGTTTTCAGTTTTAAGCATGAATATTTGTAAATATGTTGATAATGACTTTGTATATAATACCAATTAGTTGTTGTAAAGAGAGAACAGTTTAGAGAACAGTTTTATAGAGTTGAATGGCAAGACGGGAATGCGTGAATCCCAGTGATATTACAATAGTCTATAAGTACACTAGGGGAATGATACTCTTGGAACCTTGCCAGAATAGCTACCTTGTCTGAGAAATATTGTAAAGAATATGACAAGCCAGGGGTTCTTAATAAAAATTGCTCGCATGCACTTTTGACTGTAGTGTATGCATAAATCTAGAATGAATTGGTGCTTAAGTTTATATTTAGAAAGTAACAATTTTAAATAAATTTTAAAAAATATTATTCACAAGTGAGGAAAGGATCAAATTGGCGTTGACCCTGAACAGATTTACAATAAAAAAATAACTCGTATCTTCTCTGGCTCCGAGATTGGATTATTTGAGTCAATGCTGGGATTTCTTGCCATAGTAAAGCTAGAGCAGGATGTTGTAGTCGAACTCTAGTATGCTACGTGTGTTTAGCATAAAAAACGTTAAGTCTCTTCTTTACATTGCCAAACGCTAATGTTGCAAACACAGTGCACTCATAGTTCCGACAATTTATTATGTGCTTGCATAACAAGAAAGAACCAGGGAACCCTGTTTTTTCCAGTATTTGTATTTGATGAAGATATTCATTTTCCTTCCAAGTTTTAGCCGATGTTTCTCACGGGCCGTGAATCATGGCCTTACGAGCTCGACTTAATTGGTCAAAAAAGCAACATGTAATGTCTGTAGTTGCTCGACTTTCACCAAAATCAAGCCTCGATACATTAATATAGTTTTTTTTAATTACTCTCCGAAACCGTGTTTTTGATGAGAACGACAAATCTATTGGCATACAGGTGAAAGTATGAGCCGATTGTCTACAACAGATGAAGAGTATTTCAGTCATGGATAACTTTCTTATTCCAAAGTGTTGAGAATGACCGTTAAGCAATGTAACCAATACCTTGTACAATTTGAAAACTGACATTTTTGTTACTAAATATTGCAGCTTTATCAATGATTTTAAAGAACTTGTAGAGGAGGTTTTGCGATTTTTATAAGTTTTCTTAAAGGAAATATATTTCAATATGTAATTTTTGAAAAATCTGATACGCATGTAATTGAAGAATTGTCGTGAAAATGTGATATGGTGTGCTTCAGTTCAGTTTTTAGCAGGTTTCTTTTTAGCTCGGTTTCAGTTTTCAGCTATGCAACTTGGTTCACTTGAAAATTTTTTGCGGTTTTTACCACTATACTTTAAAATAAAAATTTATCTGCATGTTTTTCATCATTTACTTGAAATATTTTCTATTCTATTCGCAGCCTATCGTTAAGATCTTGTAGGCCTATTTTGGTAGTTTTCAGAGGCTGCTCTAGTAGCGTAGTCAATGGCATTGTCAATTCAACGCCTTTTAATATAATTTATTCAATTTTATTATGCATATATTTTACACGAGGTAACCTTTCATTAATTATTTTGTTATAAATTTAATAGTGCAATCGATTTAAGTAGTGGATAAATGTAGTATCTTATAGGCTATGCGCTATTCATAAGATAAGAGTGTATCTTTGAGGAATTAATTGGATGAATCGATTAATTCTCTATCATTTGTTTTTAGCGTTTCCTTTTGTGAAAATTGTCTACTCGTAAATGGATTTTGCGCCGCCAACCTTTCTCATAATATAATTCGCTCTTGTCTAACTCCAGTCAATGAAAATTCAAGTTTTATTAGTAAAAAATTTTGTTTTTACTGCCTTGTTGCCAACGTAAATGAAAATTTTAATTTAAAATTCTATATTCCTTTTATATTTACGATTATTTCGATGTTACTTATTCCCGCTATATCGCGTTCTATCATATACCGTTTCAATTTCAAATAAACACGTGATTCACGCGAGTTGGCTTGGCACTGCTTTATAATAGCTAATTGAAAATGATACATTGATGTCGCTTAAATTTCAATTTCACACAATAACCAATTTAAGTATTAGAAACAGTTGTGATCGACTTGAATAAACTAATGTGAGGCGAAATTTTCACCATATTTAAAAAAATGACACAGAAAATGCATATTACCACCTTAATTTTTAATTTTTTAAAATTTTTTACCTAAAATATTTAAGCAATCAATTCAATGTTGTAAACCTGACGGGGTGACATTCCACCATGTCCTCCTTGCATACGCCACTGACTATAGAAAGCCCATAAATCTTTAACTTACAAGTTTTTGCAAATTCTATTCTAACTTTTATGTGCATGTTTAACGTGTTGTTGAATTTTTTATAAAGATTGTTTGGTTTCTAAAGAATAGCAGTCGTTTTCAGTCTACAATTATTGTGTCTGAAATTTAATTCTTGTCAAAAAGGATCAAGATTTCTAATGCAACCAAAACAAATCTCTATTACATTTTAATGACACTTTTAAAATACTTTTAAGAAATTGAAACAATTTAAAGTTTAACTTGGGGACTTAACAACCAGTCCAACATACACGGATTATACAGCAAGCATAGAAATGTTTAAAATTTCTAAATGGAGCGTGAACTTTTTCATTACTTTTTCTAATTTTTAGCGCCTCTATTGAACATTTAAATTCGATTATGAACTAATTTAAATATAGTTCAGAGAAACAGTTAATACAAAATTTATTTAACCAATCTTGAACAAAGTATTCTTGTAGTTTTAAAAATGGAAGTTTTATTAATTTCCTTTTATTAAGACCAAAATTTTTATCAAATTTTTTCAATATATCTTTAACAATTTTCAATGTATAAGTTCCATAAAATTTTATGAAAATGATGACATTTCAATGTTAAACAATAGGGGAAAGTAAACACAAATAGTTTGGTTAGAAAAATAAATATATTGTAAATAATTATTTTAATCGTGAAAGACAATGTTTGACACGCAATAGTTTGAGTGTTGCAATAACATGTATTCACTATCTTGACCAGGCTGTCAATACCATTGTAATTAAGATTGATGCATTATTTAAGCATCCTAAACCATTTGATTTCTTGTTTCATTTTGCACAGTTTTTCTGAAAGTAGTCACGCATTAAAGGGTTATCGAATTTTCAGGCTTTCTAGTGTTAAGGTGTGTTTAAGTTTAATGCGTGTAGAACTTGATTTATTTATTGTTTTTGGTTATCTCTTTTACGATATGTTTTATTTGATCCGATTACTATTAATTTGACTGGTGTATTGATTCTGGGAACAATGTAGCACACGAAAATTTTTGTTATTATTACATCTTAAATATTATAATTTTAGAAATATTGTAATTAAAGTGGTTATTTCATAAAATTCTGTAAAATTACGAATGATGTTTTATTAATTGTTTCTTAAGGTGCGATTTTTAATTCTACCAAAGCTCTATGACGTTTTTATCTAATGACTGCTTTTGTACAATTCTAAATCTCCTGAGATTATTAGATGGAATTTCATTATATTAATGAAATTAATAATGGTTTTTTTGTTTTGTTATTTCAAACGACATTTTTCTGTTCTGCTAGAAGGTATATCTTTTGTGTTACAAATGTAAATTTAGATTGTCGTTTACAGTCCTTATGAGCACTATGAATTTTCAGTAAAAGTTTTTTAGTTTAGTTTCATTTATATTATATTAATGTTTTCCGCATTCACTCCCATCTATCAAAGATAATTACTAGTTACTTTTTTAATGTACATTTTATGATTTTGTGTATAAAGTTTTTATTAATAACTTTCAGTCGTAGTGTTTTTCCTGGGCTAAAAATACTTATAAATGAATGATGAATATGCAAAGATATAAAAGATAAGCGTATAAAATCCAAAATTTACTACAAAAATAGATTTATTACTGTTTGGCTCAGGGCTGATTGATTTAGTATATTCTAATATAAGGTATTTGCACAAATTAGAATAATATTTTACACATTATTGATAGCTCATAAAAGAAATGCTATGTATATATATATATATATATATATATATAT
>CABFPE010000102.1:1386421-1399529 GCA_900660155.1 Hofstenia miamia
AATATATATATATATATATATATATATATATACTTCATTTATTGGCAACATTTTTCTATTCTATTCTATCCCTTAGCCTAAAACAGGGACAACATAATTAAGCTGTCATTGCTAAAATTTAATTAAGAATTGCAAAACAAAAATCTATTTTTGGAAAACTTTATTTGTATACTTGAAAGTATGCAAAAGGCAAACAAATCTATCAAATGAGCTTTAGGTGGTTTATATTATTTTCTTGACATATTATCAATTTCAAGTGTATTTTAGTTTATGTACTTAAGATTACTGCGTTGTCATAATTTTGTCATTTCAAACAAGTCGTTCTTTGCTACGAAGAAAATGCCCATTGCGAAACTAGCCGACGATGAAAATTGCAGTGAATTAACTCAGCAGTTGAATAAGCTGCAAGGTAGTGGATGGAAACGACAAGCAGATCGTGATGCTCTTTTCAAGTCATTTAAGTTTAAGGATTTCAACACTGCTTTCGGCTTCATGACTCGTGTTGCTCTTCTGGCTGACAAGATGGATCACCATCCCGAATGGTTCAATGTCTACAATCGTGTTGATGTTACGCTTTCGACTCATGAGTGTGGTGGGATTTCTCGTAGAGATATTAAAATGGGGCTTTTTATAGAATCAATTGTCTAAGTTAATTTTTTTGTACTTTGTCAGAAGAAAAACACGCCTTTGTGCTCTTTCGCTCGTTAAAAATTCACTTCATAATTAGTGTTTTTTATTCACATATTTTAAATTAAAAGTAGGCTGGAAGTAAAGCCACGAAATTTGCCACTATGTGCATATAAACTGGATTTGGTTTTCTTTGTTAATACAATAACCGTTCATAGCAAGTAGTAATGTCATTAAATACAAATATTTTTGTCCAAGCTAGTATTTTCAAGTTATCTTATTTAATTATCCCAAATAGAGGAATATCACCAACTTCACGGCAAAATGAGTTAAGTGCATTAAAAAATGTTCAAAATTATTTTATTGCACCCTGATTGTTGTGTTGCATTAAATCGGTTGTTTTGTCTGTTGGAAACTTAAGTTTATAAATAAGAGATTAGGTAATTATCATTACTTTATTTTCAACGAACTGGTAATTGAAATAAAAGTATAGCTCAATAAATGATCATATAATTTTAAAAATAATGTGTTCTTTTTGATATATATTGATGGTCTTATTAATATTATATATGATTTGGAGGCCTTTGAAATAGATTTGTTTTCATTTCTATGTCAATCTTTAAAAAAGTACATTTTCAATTGATTCTTAGTGTTTTAGATTTTCTATGTTCACTATTCTTCTGCATTATTGCTTTGCGTCTTAACTTACAATATGTTAAATATAAAAAACATCTTGAGATATTCTTGTTAAATATCTACGAAATATATTGAATTGTGTTTTTCTTCAACTGATCCTTATGCTCAATATTATCAATAGAATCTATCAAGTGACATTGGTGAACCTTGCTTCTGAATGAAGTTGGCGATGTGCACTTTAAAATCTGCTTCAAATATCTTTTTTTGGTGTAAGCTATTGAGCTAGTTTTTTAAAAATTTTAATTTTAAAATTTGTCATTAAAATACACACATTAGACAAAAAAATTCATAACAAAAAAATATCAAAGCATATGTAGAAATGAAATATTTCCGAACGTAGCTTAGCAAACATCAATATACATTCATAGTAAATATATATTCCTTCATTTTTATTAATCAAAGCATTCAATTACATTTTTAGTACTTAATAGTATATGTAATCTTGCTCCCATATGTCATTGACTCCTGTTAATAAAATTATAACACTAATTTTAAAAACCACCTAATTTAACAATTGTATGTGCGTGGACTACACGATAAATACACTGGATGCGACACTGATATCAAGTTAAGCGATCAAGTACATAAATTGTCATAGTAATAATAATTGCGTTCCCCTTACTTAAGCCCTACCACTTACGCTCATTGGTTAATTTCGGTCTAAACTTGAAACAGTGTCGCATCCATGTATAATCATGCAATCCCCGGTATGGATATATATGCGGAGTTTAGTTACAGTTGTTCTATAAGTAATCCACCAAATTATGAAAATTTGTGTAATTAATTTAACTGTCCGTGCTTTGATTATCAGTCATAATTAAGTTTTTAGAAAGTTCATATTTGATAAACTCATTTTAGTAATTCTTTTGTTCTGTTGGATAATTCAAATCAGCAAAAAAAACCTTAAATTATCTTGATTACAAGTTACCAAGCTAAGGTAATATTTTCTCTATCCGTTTGTTTCCAGGGCTATTGCACATCTTGTTGAAACACCCGTTACAATAAGTGTTGGAACCGTACCATGTCCGTGCAATTTTTGAATAGAAAATTTTGTGGCCATTCCGTGCGTATGCCCACTGAAAATATGTTATTATTTTCTTAAGCAAATGAGTAGATATCAACTAAAGGAATAGTATAAAAAATAATTTTCTTGCTTAAATATTTTTAAAATTTCTTGTGCTCGTGCCCAACTGCGTTACTACCGAAAAAGCAAGGCACGATTCAAACACTAGTTAAAATATATTCCAAAACACTTAATAATGCAATATTTATAGTTTATTTATGAAATGCTGCAATATTCAAGAATGAGTAGTTTTCTTAAAAGCACAGTTCACGTTGAAAGTACTTAACATTTCTCAAGAATAAACATGTGAAAGTAATTGTTTATATTTTACATATGGCGGCTATATAATGAGGTAAATCAACTGTGCAATGCTGCCGTCCAATGACAGAGGCAGTTAAGTGCAAAATGGTCTTTTTTCAATACAGACTTTCCGCAAACGTCAATTCTCTTGTTAGGTCTAAACATGCATAGTAATCTCATATAGAATTTTGATTGGTCGCAGAGATTTAGATATCGGTTTTTGGACTTAAGTAGTTTTTCATTGGATTTCTTCCATGAAATTACGTTATTAATTGTAGTGACAGAAAAACTTAAGTCGAAAACGAATTCCATTCTTATTATTAATTCTACAAATCGCAGTAAAAAGATTAATGTATATAGACCAATATGTATTTTTTTAAAATAAAAATTGAGAAAAAGACTACATGCGTAAATTACATGTACCGTATTATTGCTATTTTAATCACATGTACTCTATAAGCAGAAGTGCGCTTATATCCGGGTGTAAACACGTGCTTATAAGTGTGAAAAAAATGCATCAGTCGGAAATTACTGGATTTTTTGTTTTAAACTACTTAGTAGCAACATTCATCACAATTCTCGACTGCATGTATGTATAACCTAAAAATAGCGCTATTCATTCATGTTTATCTTAGCTATATTCACTTCATTTAATAATATCATTTACTTCAAAGAAACAATTCATTTGTTGTAATAATCCAGAAGTCATGATTAAACCTAGTATTTAATCAAATACCCCAACCCTACCGTTGTGGTTTATGTTGCCTACTTTATGCAATGGCACTTCATGCCGTAATTAATTAGTGACAAAAAAGGAAATATAAAAGAGACGAAAAAGTAATATTCACTAGGGTGTGCTTATATCCGGATATTAGCACATATAACTTTATAAGCAAACAAAATGCATATCTGCAGGACAGTGAAAACAAATTTTTTCGCTTATAAGCACATGTGTTCAAAAGCGCGATAATAGGGTAAATTGAAACAGGTTGCCGTATATGGCAAGCCGAAATTTCGTTCATACACTATAAAATTTACCAATAAAATATGAAGAATAATGGTGAAATGTGCATAAAATACATGTGACAATGTTATTTTTCAGACTTTAAGGCGCACCTGAATATAAGGTTCATTACCAAATAGGCATAGTCATTATATGTGGGCCTTATTATACAGTGGTAAATAAATACCCACTTTCAGACAGCAATTAGAAAGTTAGTGAGGTTAAAGATGGTATTTTGTGCAATATCCTAAGTTATACTAATGTCCCAATTAATTCACTTTGATACACTAAGAAAAGCTTTTGTCATATACCAATTATGAATTGTTTGCTTACGAACATAACACACTTTGTTAGGAGCATACAGCCTGGAAACAAATAATCGTTAGTATTTTTTTGTAATCTACTATTACGTATGGGAAACAATTTCATTTCATCGTATTTGATTGCAATCTACTGAAGCTACACTTTCTAGTTTTGCAACACCTTTAAATTTTGTTATCTTATCAAAATATTGTTGTGCTGCTCAAGCACTTTGCATAATGTGTATTTAGTATTTACCAATGTCAATTCAAATATATTAAGTTTATGGAAAACTTTATGGCTATATTTTTAAGCCTTAAGACTTATTATCCATATTGACCATAATTTTTTTCTACCATACTATTATGGTGCATAATGGTTTGGCATCATACAGTAATTGGCATCTCTGAATGTAGAATCTGTACATTTGTACATATCATATCTAAGGTAAACCAATGATATAAAATTCTGTAATGTCAAATGCCAAATAATTTACGCGCATAAATACACTATAAAATGACTTTCTATGCAAGATCATATAAAGATACATAAATCTCAAAAAACAATATTCATTAAAATGTGTTGATAATCATACTATGTAAAATAATGAACAGCCATTGGCATCCGCTAGATGGATGGCGCTATAATATTGAATAACTTTCAACTGGAATTTTTTCAAGAAATTATATCATAAAATGTGGACTATAGATAAATTAAAAATGAGCTTAAATTACATTGTTTAATCAATGGAAGGATTCGGCATAAATTTTTTCCAATTATTGCATGTGCTAAGTTCACCCGGAATACAGCGAAGTCGCAAGATGGCGCCTAACTAATTTCCTGGTATGTAAAAAATAATCCTGAATTCGCCACTACTACTAAGTAAATATTTATGTTTGTAATGTAAATGAAAATATTGTAGAAACATTGATATTAATTTTTCTGTTTAAATTTTATTAAGAAATTAGAATCTTCCAAAAGGAACAAATAAGTTTGTTTTCATCACGCAGCTGTTGCATTAATAGACTAAGGCAATTAATTTGAAGAATGATTAAATTTATGTAATGGGCGCTTACATACAGTCATGCTCAATACAAGATTAACTAATTTAATGCTTTAAACAAGGTGTAAATACAGCACTAAAGTCAATTTACAAGAAATTGTATTTTGTTAACGGAATAAGTGCATTGGCGAAATGTTGGTGTATTTCGTGAACATTAATTTAGCAATTTACATGTGGTTTGCTTTGGGAACACATCGAGAAAGCAGTACATTCGCCTTTTCTGATGCAAATGCCCCTTATTAAACTAAGTGCAAGCCACAACTTCCAGAGTATTTTAAGGGATATTGCGATTTCTAGGCTTTATAGAAATAGATATTTACGATGTTGTGCGCGAGATCACGCGGCACATATTTAAAGTGGCTTTTAAATACTTAAAAAGAGCAACTTCAGATAGTCCTTTGAAAAAATATGATGTATTTAAATTATTTGAGCATAAAAATGTGGTATTGATTAACGATGTTAAGTGTTTAAATTTATCATCCTATTTTCTCATAAGCTATTCATGATATGGTAATAAACATTCCTCTTATGCTATTTAATAACAAAGGTTTTCCTCCTTTCACTTTGATTAGTTCGAATAACATTTCTAAGCAAATTTAGCCTACTTTGTTTTCACAGCTGTTAAATAAGCAGTGAAGGGCGATAGGTTTAAGTTGGCAGAACAACATTTTTGAAAATTGCTAGATGAGATAAATTCAAAATCTGGGTACATTCATTGAATGCTAGAATTTTGTTAATACTATAAATTTTAATTTGCCTTAAAATGATTTTGTTTTACTATTTAATGTGTACAGATTCTATCAAAGTGCTTTTAAATATGGATACAAAGTTGTATGTAATTAGAGCTATTCTTGATACAGTTTTCAAGAAATGCAATAAGTTATTTATGTACCTGCTTCTTATTAACCTCTGATACATCGCCAGAATATCTAGATGAATAGTTCTCATCTTGAATACATGTAGAGGTAATTTTCCTTTAATATTTAGTTATCACAAATTTAAGTTTATTATTTTTATTCCAGGCGAGGCTTTTCCCTTAAAATCCATGGTCTGCAAACACATAAAAACATTTTGAGTTAAAGAAATTTCACCTCAAATTTAACCACAAGTGAACCAACATACCTTTAAAAAGATTATTTCAAAAAGGTGAAAATCATATCAGTAACTAAAGCAGTTGCGGTAAAATAAAACGAGTTTAATTAACTTATGTGCAATTATATTACATTTTATGAAAGAAATAATTTGAAATCTCTTCAATTAGTTCAAGCAACTTGTCCAACAATCTTAAATGTTATGCGAAATAGCAATATAGTGCAAATGAAATTGTTGCTAGATTATTAAAAACTATATTTCAACGTTGCAAAAAATTTTAATAGGTTCTTTATCATCACTAGATTACATTATCTATTAATTTAATGAATATCGCTATATTTTAGATGCATACTCAAGATTAATAAAATTATATCTTTAAGGCTATTACAGGTGTAAGGGTAAAAATCTGTTATACAAATTCTATTAGTGATTTTGAAAAATACTGTGCTTTAGTAAACTATATGTATGTATCTATTTATATATTTATTTTTTGTCGATGTATGCATGTTAGTAATAAAATATCCCAGAAAAATGGAGATGCAAAACAGTAATTGTTGACCCTTTGTGCAAATAGACAGTTGTGCTTAAAAACATTTTATTAAGCAGTATAAATATACTTGGTGGACTTAGGGTAAAGTAAAATACCTGTAAGTGGACACAATGCTTCCAGTATTTTCACTAAATATTAGTGTGCCCTAATTTTAAGTATTTTACCTACAATTTTGGTAATTCCAGGATAATTTTTAGATGTACTACATGGAGGATAAATTTAAGACAGAATTTTACGGCAATTAAAATCGCCCAGTTATAAACAAATGTTTTATTTATGGAATATAGCAAAATATCATTACTATATCAATTTTTTACACCGTTTCAACATTTATTTTTTCGCAGTACCATATATTTCCTTTAGTTTATTTTCACTTAAAAGCTAATGTAATATTAATTTTGAATTCCCATTATAGTAATATCTGGAAGTGCAAAGAGATTTCTTTTGCTATTTAAAAAAGAAATAAATTCAATTTTCACAAGTTTATTATCATTAATTTTAAATGAAATTTTATACAACACTCTATAGCAGATGGCAAATTACCTAGCAACAATAACTTCGTTTTGTTAAATGCAACTAAATTGCATCCTTGTTTCCTCAATGTCTGAAATGATGATATTGTTTCACTTATATTTCTTAAAAGGCTTTAAATATTTTCAAGTTCCATTTAAAGAGACCTACTTATAAAAAGTTGTCCAGAGATTTGTATTTCCAAAAAATCAACTATATGGTATGCAGTTCAAAGCTGTAAATAAATTGGGATTGCCCAACACCAACACAAGCCAATCCATATTTTGGGTCAGATTCTTGCAAAACTTTTGGGTTGGGTCAAATAAAAAAAATTATTTAAAAACACATATAAATGGGATGAGTAAATATTTCTAAGTAATCGGGTCATTATTGGGTTATTGAAAGATATTATACATGCATCCTTGTAGGAGAGGTATACATAGTGAGGGTTAATTTTTTAGATTTTAGTACAAATACATTTATTTTTTAGTACTATTTATTATCTATATTTTACTATTTTAATAAATTATAGTGAGCTTCGTTTCAAACGTGTTTTTAAATAATAGTCATGAAAAAAACTTGTAGAAGCATTGAAATTAAGGTGGGGTAGACTTGGGTCACAATACAACTTGGGTTGTGTCAAAATTTTTCGGTCGAAATTTGTGTTGGGTTGGGGAAAAAATATCGTGACCCTAATATAGTTGATCGTAAACAACATTTGAGCCTATTAAAATATGTACAAAAGCCATAAACTTTACATAGTTACTATATTTAAGTAGTTGTTGATTTTAATTTTTGACTTACATATAGCTCAAAAAGAAAGTCAATTTGATTTAATTAAAAGGATCAAAAGAATCATTCCTTATGAAAGCATAGCAAGGTATAAAATACTCTAATATATATATGTATGGGTTTAAGATAATTATTCTGAAAAACAGACACATAAATAAAAAATAGGTGGTAGTCATAATAGAAGCAATTTTCAAGTAAGTACACGACAGATATTTTTTAAAAAATAAATTGTAAAATTTTACGTCAGTCAAATTATTATAAATACAGTTTTAAATAAGTATTTCAAATGATTTTCATGCGATTGCTAAGTACAGTTATTACCAAATACAATGTGTTAATTGTTATTCCTATTTAAATAATCTAGAAATTCTTGAATTTGCCACATTATATATTATATACATTATATATTATATAGGATCTGTATTCGACGTGTGGCGCATCTAAATCTGTTATAGTATAGAAGCGTTGAATACGCTTGATTTCATTAAGTGTACTTGAGTTGTATCTACTATATCTATAACAATTTTAATCTTAAACACCCCAGGGGACTTAAAAAAATTTTTTTTGAAAAATCCAGTATTACAAATGGGGGAACCATTTCATTTTTAGTATTTGTTTGCAATCTACTGAAGCTGCTTATTAAGTTTTTGCAACACTTTTCAAAGTTATTGTTCTATCTAAACGCAATATGTGAAATTCGCATTCAATTATTATAAATATACCGGTATGGCACTAAATTTAACAATTTTCTTGAAACTAAATATAATTTATGTATATATCACAATAAAAAGATGGATTTCAATTATGACCATATTTTTAAATTTACCATCCATAATGCCCATGAAAATTTTTCTACCATTATGGTATACGTAATCTGGTACATAATGGTATGGTATCATACCATAATCAACACCTCAGCTTTAGACACAGAAACACACTTTAGTCCACATCTTAAGCAGTACTTTCATGCACGTTGCTCAATAGAATAATGTTTTGCATTTTTAGATTTAACGCTGCCCGTGCCGCACTGCGCCCGTTTGTCTTCCAATGCACGGCGCTCACCCACCCGTTGGAATTCACCGAATAGAAGCGGTCGGCCCGCCATCTTTTGAAAAAACGTAAAATACTACGAAATTAAATCAAAACGCACCAAAGTACTATAAAATTTTATCTTTTATTGAGAAACTTCTTACGACTCCTATTAAATATATTAATTCTATCAAAGATCATGCATAAAGATTAGTCTTTTGCATTTCTTACATTTTATAACAGCAAATTTACAACAAAATTTAAATATTTTGCGATAAAAGCATACATTTCACGGTAATTTATTTAATTTTTTTATAAAAGCAGAAAAAGCTTACGTCATTGCAGCATATTAGCTTATGATTATAGCAGATTTTATTTGAACGGGCATAACATGTGACCGGTTATTTGAGTGCCCGATGCTCGCCCGCAGGGTCACAGTAGTACCCGGTGCCACCCCTCCCTTCTGCTCGCCGGGCCCGAGCATGCCCGCAAAACAATTCATTAAATGCGTCCATCCCCTACGTTTTCCAAATTTCCCAATGACTTAGAGAATTTTTCATGAATATAGAAAAACGGACTGTCCGCTTAATCCTAATCCTACTATCATTGCATTAAAGTAACAAACTGCTT
This sequence comes from Hofstenia miamia, assembly GCA_900660155.1. Lineage (NCBI taxonomy): Eukaryota > Metazoa > Xenacoelomorpha > Acoela > Hofsteniidae > Hofstenia > Hofstenia miamia. The sequence goes on from CABFPE010000102.1 coordinate 1,396,077, forward strand.
GTTCACTTTGCTATTGAAAATGCCTGCATGCCCATCTAATTCCAAAATTTTTTGTTAAGATATTCTGATACATATTGCATGAAAACATTTTTTAAGAATCATCCTACGGATTTTTCGACGGAAGAGATTCATTTTGTTTTACTGGGTTTTTATTGATAGCAAACATAGCGCCCGCATGTTTTCAGATATAGCAAAATTAGCACAAGATATAGATATAGGAAAACATATTTCAAGGCATGTCAAAAACATACAAAAATAATATTCTCATTCATTTTGTAAGTATTTGTGAATGTTTTGTAAGTATTTGTGTAAACATGTATTTCTAAATCAAATCAGTTAATATGATAACAAATTTTCTCACCGGTTAGACGTCTTAAATTGGTAAATATTTGAAATAATTATCCAAAATATAAAGTAGCAATAGTTACGGACGTCAGAGTTTGCCAAATTATACCTTTGTGATCACTTAGAATATGCCTACTTTCGTCTCTTTTGATTTTATGTATTACCGATTTATTGCTTTACGAGTATTGCAGTTTAATGGTGGTTTAATAAATATGTGCATCAATCATTTTTCGACTTGAACGTTTGTGTTATAAATCCGGAACAATATCAATTTTTAAGCAACAGCTTTTTGTAGTTTGTACTGTCTTAGATTGATTTGATATCAATTAATGGTCATTGGTTAATTTCAAAAAATTTAAGGAAATTTTTTTTTTAACAACTAAGTGGGTTTTTTTAGCTGGTACTTCTCGAAAATATGAATTCTTAAGTTATTTTTTTTAGTATAAGACACTCTAGCAATACTACATAATTTGTTACTTACGCACGCGGATTTTCTTATATCGGATACGGCCAATTCCATATTCCGGTTTCTGACAAATATTATTCGGAATTTTTTTAAAATTTGTTATGTTTCGGATTCGATTCCATCGAGTTACATAGGAAAAATTCATTATTTTAGAAAACTGCCAGATGCATAAAATAGTATAATAATTCAATTGAATTCCCGACTACAGTCTACCGCACTGCATTTCGTAAATGACCGCAACCCACCATAGTACGCCTGTATTACGACACATTTCATGTTTAAAAAATGCATTTTTATATTATACAAAATCAATTTAATGTTTATTTTCTATCGTATTAAGTTTGTATATGATTTTTCCACATTCGTCTTGAAACTCCAACTCTGTGTTAAAAATGGCACCTCTTTAAGATATTTTAAATGAATGATTTAATTCTGTAGAAATATTTTGGTGATGTTTTAATTTGCAGAAGTATTTTGGTGGTTTTTGTATTTGTAATTCAATCAATCATTGTCAAAGTAAGTCGGATGAATTATTCAAACAAAACAGATGTTGGAATCAGCGGACGTACAACGCAAATTGTTCAAAGAATAAATATGATAGACTCTTAAAGAGTAATGACAGAATCTTAAATTTGAACAACGAATAAATAATTAATGTTCATTTGAGTTAGTTGTCTATTACAAATGCACATGTGTTAGACCTAGATATTAAAGCTTTTTTAATATTTATGGAAATTTCTTAATTTTTTACGTGCAAATAATACGCCAAATTTTTAAAATCAATCTACTATTTAAATTCGAACATGACATAACTCCCATATGTAAATATACACCATGTAATATATCAACTTCGCTATTATGCTAGAGTTGAACTTTTCGAACAATGGATTTAGTTTAAGATCAAGGAGTATATATTATTATGTACTCCTTGTTTAAGAGTAAATATTTTATCAAGAAATTTATCACATTCCAAGCTCACTATTTAAGATGAGCATTGCTAGGGATACAGAATGAGTTTTGTGCGTGATTTTTGACTGAAATGATGGGCTTTAGCCGGAAATTGAGTTAAAACGTTTTATAATCTAGCATTATAAATGAAAACATAGCGTGTAGTACCGAGATTGTAGGTAACATATTTTTACGAAGCTGTCCCACGTGGTATCAAAGATTTCGTACTTTTTACAGCAAAGTAGCAAAAAATTAAGTTGATTAGTCACATTTTTAAAGGTTCTTGTCATTTATATAATTTCAAAAGAAAAGGATTGTAATTTATATAAAAATTTCAAAACAAAACATATCAAGTCAAGATATTACAATGGATGTTATGGATGTTAATTTATTACAACATAAATTTCTTGTTGATATCAAAAAAGATATTTGTTTAATTACATAGTTCAATTTCTTGCGCAACTGCATGCCTTGAAATAGTGGGCAAGCGAAATATATTTTGTTTGGTTTAATTTTTTTGCTATAAATTTATACAAGTACATGTGCGTTATAAGAAAATGTTGTGTATTTTGTATTTATGCAAAGGTACAAAATAAGATACACGATGTTGAGCAACTCTAACACAAATGTAAAAGAAAATTAAGAAGAAAGGCCTTACCTGACAACTTCAATTTTATTTCAAAGTACTAAATGAAGAATTAAAGAACTATAACTATTATCTCCAGACATCCAGACAAGCTATCAAACTTGAAAACTGACATAGTTGAATGTGTAATGATTTTCAAATGCATGACTTGGTCAATGGAATCAATCGCAACATGAGCCTATTGAATTAATACTCATAGCGTTTTTTGCTGGCTAGCCCGCCCGTATAAATTTGCAACCACTTGCATAATGAAGGCCCTCAGCATTAAAATTTATTAGAAACAAGACAATAAAAGCAAATATTTATGAAATGAAGAGTCCAACATGGAAAAGTAAATGAAATAAAACCTTTTTTTGTTAAAAACATGAAATAACTTGAACAAAGTTTTTTAGTACAACAAAAAACTGAGCTCTGTATTAATTAAGGTTAGCAGAAATTAAGGTCTGATAATTGCATGCAACATAGAGTCACATAAAAATGGAATAAATCACATATTTGTTATTAATATTTTAGTTTCAAAAACTTCAAATATTTTGTGGAATCCACAAAAATATTTTACAAGTGAAACAGCAAATTCCAGCATTTTGTGGAATCCACAAAAATAGGCAATCGAAATAGAATTCTCTTTCGAAGTTTTGTGGAATCCACAAAAAATATTTTACAAGTGAAACAGCAAATTCCAGCATTTTGTGGAATCCACAAAAATAGGCAATCGAAATAGAATTCTCTTTCGAAGTTTTGTGGAATCCACAAAAAATATTTTACAAGTGAAACAGCAAATTCCAGCATTTTGTGGAATCCACAAAAATAGGCAATCGAAATAGAATTCTCTTTCGAAGTTTTGTGGAATCCACAAAAAATATTTTACAAGTGAAACAGCAAATTCCAGCATTTTGTGGAATCCACAAAAATAGGCAATCGAAATAGAATTCTCTTTCGAAGTTTTGTGGAATCCACAAAAAATTGTATTTTACTTTTTCACTTGTAAAATATTTTCGTGGATTCCACAAAACTTCAAAAGTGAATTTTATTTCGATTGTCTATTTTT
>CABFPE010000102.1:1413166-1438798 GCA_900660155.1 Hofstenia miamia
TATATATATATATATATATATATATATATATTCTTCGACCACTAGTTTTCTATTACAAAAGTATAAATTCTCGAAATATGATTGTAGCAGCTGTTAAAACACAATGCCACTAAATTCAAACTGTTAACGAAAAACAAGAAACAAGTGTGTGAAACCGTAGTTACAAAGGATGCACATTTCCCATTAAATTTCTTTGTTTAAACTATCTGAATTAAATGTTCTATAATTCTATACATAACTTCCTTGTTGCAATCTAATTGGCATTGTTTAAACATTTAACACTGGGTATATACAATAGTGATTTGCGGTTAAAAGTATACCCATTTTTATCGTGTATGAGTAAGCTTTCTATTCCACATTATGAGTATGTTAAAAACTTTTTTCAAACACATAAACTGAATAAAATGTTGAAAAATTTTGCATTTAGTAAACCTGAATTGTGTTCGAAATTCTATTGGAAATAATAGATATGCAAAGAAAATGCCGTTCTCGTGTAGGAGGAACAAATTTCAGGCACGTTTAAGAAAATAAATTTTAGATGGCGGGTGCAGCTTGAAAAAACTCTACCCTCAGATCCTAATGCACTAGCATCTTTAATTAATATCGAATTGACTAACGGAATATAAGTTTTAATAATGAATAATTATATAAATAATCTCGAATATAAAACAAAACTGTATAAAATTGAAAATTCAAAACAATGGAAAATTAATAATACTATTAAAATAAAGTTAAAAAAGAAGATGCAATTTCTTCAGAGTATTCTGCTTCCAAACTGGAAGCGTATAGAACTTTTGCCGACTCATTGTGAAAACCTCGTAAAAGTCATCATCAGTGAGATGAATCTCGAGATGTAATCGATCGCAGTCACGTGGGGCTTTTCCACGGGAAGTAATTAGCCGCTCTTTTGGATATTTGATTGAACTTATTGGAATAAACTGAACCTCATTTTTAAGAGTTGTGTCCGGTGAATTTTCTTCGCTATGGACTTTTAAGTTAGACAGATATTTGATAAAACCTTGATTAGTTAACTTGTCATGGAAGTTTAGAGATCGTGTTTTATGGTATGTATCATTGTCCATATCTGAAACATACCCATTGCGTAGAAGTTTGTTAGTGGATTTGGATCTTTTCACTTCGGAATCTGAAAAACAACCTTCAACACCAGAATCTTCATGTGGACTTGGTGGTGATTTACTCCTGCGTAAGCTTGATTTCTTTGGAGATGGTATTGCAATCTGGTCCTTGTCATCATACTCCCAAGGAGAATAGTATCCCAGAACTCGAGACGGTGATGCCCCAAATATTTTGTTGTAGTTTCGCTTGGAGTAAGAATCATGCTTTGCTGATGGTGAACGAGCTGCACTTATTGGATCATCAGGTACATCACCAACCCCGGACATTGGCGGACGTAGTCTCGCTTTTCCATAATCCAAGGCTTCAGATGATTTTGAGGTGGTTATTGTAGAATCAACGCATTCTCCATCTGTTTCTTCATACTCAGATTCTGTGATTGTAGGTTCCGACTTAAAGGATTTTCTTAGTATATTTCGTCGGTGCTTAATATTCACTTCTTTACTAGAATCCGTTTCATCTGCAATTTTGCCATTCTCAAAAATCTCTATAGAATATTGCATTGATTTTTGTTTGGCTATCACATTTTCTTTCTCAACCAGTTCATCTTTATTTGGCAACTGACTACGTAAGCTTGGAAACCTTACCAAATACGCGTCAGTTAGGCCATCATCTCTTTTAGGGTTTAAGTAGGATCCTAATTTTGAGGCAGGATCTTTAATTTCAAACATCTTAGGCACGCTTCCAAAAGAATTTGAAAATGATTTAGAGCGAGGAATACCAGAATTCTTATATAAGTCATCGTTTCTGTAACTGCTGCTAAGCTTTGATGATGAACTATTTAACTTGAAGGAATCTTCACTATCATTACATATGTTGTATTCCAAAGTAACTATAGTTTGTTTGTCTGAACCATACTTATAAAACTTATGAGGTGAATCATCAAGATATGAAGCTTCTCGTTTTGAATCGCAGTGTGTATGCCAAATAAGAGTACCAGCTGTAAGCATGTCAATGCCATCTGTGAATTGGGACCCACAGATATAGCAGCAGGCACATTCTGGATGATATTTCCCTTTACCAACCTCAATAACCCTTCCAATTATATATTTGTTACAAGTGCTACACTTTTCGCCATATTTGGTGTAGTAATCCTTTTGACAAAATACCTTATTGTCTCTTGTGTAATATTCTGAAAATAACACATTACTGCAAACTGAACATTTAAAGCATTTTGGATGCCAGCGCTTATCACACGCCGTAATCACTGCTTCGTCTGTAAAAGACAGATCTAAGAAACAACCACCACAAAGATCGAATATTTCTGGACAAGGAGGAGGACAAGTTGTACAAAACAATCCTTCTGGCTTCACAGAGACTTCTTGACCAGCTGAAAGAGTTTTGCCACATCGTGTGCATATCAAGCACTCTGCATGGTAACAGCAGCCCTCGACACTCATTACTTCACCAGAAGCAGGCTTTCCACAGCGATGGCAATCAGCACTTCCAGTTGTATATATATGATTTCCACATAACAAACGACCTTGTTGAACAAAATAGCCTACCATTGTCAGACTTGTATTACAGTCAGCACACGTAAAGCAATTAGGATGATACAGAAATCCATCTGCGCGAATAGCTTCTCCATCACAAGGTAAATCACATCGTTTACAAGGGTAACGTGGTAGAACAATAAATCCAGTTTGATTTTTCATTGAATTTGCAGGCACTTTAGGTGTTTTATCGATTTCTTTAAATCTATTATCCGGAAGAGGAGTGGAAGCAGCGTTAACTTCTTTTTCGAAATGGTCCATCGGATTTGGTTTAAGTTTTAGGTTGGGAGGTTTGGATGGTTGTGTTTTGAGAGGAGATTCATTTAAAGTTTTTACTTTAAGATCTTCATCATTTTGTGTAGATTGATATAAACGCTTACCTGTAGTTTTTCCAGGCTGGGACTTACTGCGCTTCTTAAAGAATTTCATCGTGATCAACAATAAAGCGCGTAATCACTAATGACTAAGCTGTACTTTGTGCCAATTTTGTAGTTTCATTCGATAGCGAATTAGATTTCAACCGCATGCAGGTTTAGAGGTAATGCTTAAAGCAATACATTTCAATAGCACTGTTTTATTTCCCGTACATTTTTAACTGACGTAACATCGCTTAATTACGACATCTATTGGAAAATAATTGAATGGAATAATGGAACAAAAACCATGCTTGTTCTGTGGGAATTTCCCGCCAATGAATGAAGGACTTAGGGTGGTAGAGGAAATATTAATCAATCTCTTTCTACACTTATAAGTAAGTCCATCGTGACAAATCCTCAAACGCAATCGAGCACCAGAGTAATAATTATAACTTCCATTTGAATCCTTATGAAATTACACCGCATATATCAAGCGAAAACGTGTTTCACTCCAAACTGTGATTTGCTTTTTTATAATTCTAAATGTATATTTTTTGTATATTCCATAAATTTTTAATATGAACTGTTGGCAATCAAGGGCACACGTGCTAAAAAAATAAGTGTACAAAAATTTTTTGTTAAGTATTTAAAAATACACATAAGTGCACTTTCCTATTTCAAATAATAACTTACGGCAATAAGTTGCACTTATTTTTGAAAATAAATTCTAAACTATTTGCATTGCGTATAAATAACACTGTGATTTAAAGTTTCGTTGTGCTTTAAAATATGTAGAAACCATATTCACGAGCGAGTCTGACTTGTAATATTTCGGGGGAGGGGGTTAGAGCTTTTGTGGGAACCCGCCACAGATAAACTACAAAGACGGTTAAGCAGTTTATATATATAGGCCTATATATATATATATATATATATATGATTACTAGCTTATGAATAAATATAATTATTAGTGCATACATTATATACTTGTAAAAATCAATGCGTTTATACTTTTTATTGACTAAAACCAATGCAATTGTACTTTGTAAGTTCATTTTTTAATATGGTGGCTAGCCATATGGCGTTTAGGGGACTAGCTTTTGCATTTGGGGAGGCCATAGCCCCTGACCCTCTCCTTCAGCCTCGCCATTGAAAATATTATCTGGGATTTTGAATTTGTGATTGAATTGAAATACCGTTATTTTAGCTTCAAAATCATATCAAATCATGTATATTATGGCTGTAACTTTTATCCGACATTAGGAAAATCCGAAAGTATAAGGGGATGAGGATATCTACATGGTTCAATCGCAGTAACCTAGTTTCAAGGGACCCATCTTTATTTTTTGTAATGAAATATTCGTAAAAAATTTTCAAAAAAACATGCAATTAAATATCCTTAAGGCATATTTTTTTCACGCCATTTGAATAATTTGAATATAAATTCTAAAGTACAAGTTATTAAACACATTTATTTGAATTTCAAATAACTACTCTTAAACAATAGCTTTTAAATGAGCGATGCTGAAACATGAAATTCCCAAATCCTCAAATTCAAATATGTTTGTCTAATAAATATTGAAAAAATAATTGTAGGTGATACACTCAATAATTGCATTATTAGCTTAGTCCAAAATATGCTTATTGCTCTTATCACAGCGCACTTATTTTCGAAATACTTTTTGAACACACCTTATGGCAATAATAATATGGAAGTGCTTTAACCATCCCTATCCCTATTACCCCTTAAATCAAGAAATCGACGGGGAAACTTGCATGTATTCAACAGAAAGCCCGAGAATTTTTCGGTGTAAATCTGAAGACCTAAGTCCAGATGAAAGTGATACCGCACAGAAATTAAACGTTTTGATATTAATCATCAGAATTTTTAATCTGTGGTCAGAGTTGGGAGCCGTTTCGACCCTACCGGCTGGTTGGCAAGCCGGTCGACCGGCACCGGTCGGGTCAGAATTTTTGTCATGCTGGTTGACAGATGTTTACTTGGCCTACTAATGAGAACTTCGAGTTGATCTGCAGCCCACGGTTATTATCTCAGTGGAGTGCTCCTAATATAATGGTGGTGGGTGATTGTGATAAAATATTTGTTGCAAGCCACCACTGATTAATTCCGTGTTTTTATTTGCATAAAGTGCCTTTGCTTCTGATGCACTCTCCCTCTAAGACAGCTATTACTTTGGAAAGTGTAACTAAAAATGATCAAAAACATATGACAACCATATAGATGTTTGAATTATGTCACCTTCTTTAGACTTGAAGGTGAAAGCTATGTAGTTTACATGCTAAAAAGTGAGATCATGAAGATTTCAGACAATACATACACATAACACTAAAATTGTTGACATCATTTTGAAGGTCTTTTTCATTTTAAAATGCGAAGACAGAATTGCACACTGATTTGGCCCGTTCGCCAGCCAATATTGGTTCGTAAATGCATGATTTTCTATTTGGAGCGGAATTTAACCAATCACAATATTATTATTGTCTAAATTTCAATGTCAAAGTTTGGTAACAACTAAATTGTTTAATCTCTTCATATTATTTTTTTGTAATAGTTTGAATTAGAGTTCTATATATTGAATTGGTGATATTAGAAGTGATTTTTGCAATTAAACTACATACAGTGGCTAAGTGGCCGAATTTTGAGAACTACTGCCAAATACTGGGCTAAATTTTAAATTTACTGGTCGCCAGCCGCCATTGCCAATAAACTAGTCCTATCAGCCGGCTAGGGATTTTTTGATACAGGTAATATTTTGATGTACAGTTCTTTACAATGAATATCACATTGTTCTACACTATATGTGTTTAATATAGATACATACAGTCCTTTAAGTTTGGACATCGAAATCATTCTAGTTTTCCAATCTCGGCCGAATTGCCCGGAAAGTATTCATTATATCCATCTATAAGGCCAAATCTGAGCTCAAAGTCTCATCCGCAGGACATTTTGTTAATGAAAATCGTACTTTTTTAAAAAGAGAGGATCCCCTATTAAGACATTTGTAGTTTTGAAAGAAGCATGACTTCAAAAATTATCTAGACTCTTTATCTGCTCTGATGAGCCACATACTTTGCAAAACAATCCAATTTGAGAATATAACTTTCTTAACCATTAAATTACTGTGTCTCTTCCCTTAACTTTATGATAGTGTCCCCATCGTGTCGCAAATATCAAATTCTGGGCGCCGGCCAAAACCGGTCAAAATTCTGGAAAAATAACCCGATTGATGGGCTGGTTACAGCCGGTTAAAAAAAAACTTTGTCGGTTCAGTCGGGTCAGCAAACCTGGTGACCGGTTCCAGCTCTGTCTGTGGTTGATGTGGAATCTCTACTTGAAGCAATTGAAATTTTAATTCTATTACAACTGTTTAGGCCCATGCAACCTGATATCAAAAATCAAAAGTGATGTGCAAGACAATCAACGCTTGCTTCATTTCCTTCAATTCCTCTTAATCGGAAATAGCTGTATGCTGTATATATATATATATATATAATATATATATATATATATATATGTAATTATTTATTTATATCTAAATAGATGTATATAATACCGGTAACATTAATTATACAAATGCAGAAAGTTTGAATGGTATTCAGATTTCGAAAAACCTTTTAACATGTAAATTTAAAATTAGGAAATATGCAAAATAAATAAATGAGAATGGAACAAACTTTAAATCTATTAAATATTAATCAAAAATTCCAAAAATTGTTTCTTTAAGATACCAGCTTAAGATTAGAATAATTGTAAAAAACATGTGCATTTACACACAGTGGACAGTACAGCCTATAGCTTACAATATGTCAATAAATAGCGATGAGAATGTGTTCAATTTTAGCTTGATGATTCATCCAATGTTTTATAACAATTTATGTTAGTACATTGTGTTTCACATGACTGCAATTTGTAAGGAATGATTTTATCCTATATATATATATATATATAATTTATAATATTTCTTCATAAGCCTGTACTTCAGGCTTCTAACAGAATTAAAAAAATAATTTAAAGTAAAACAAAATTAACATAATTTTTTATTGAGGATAAATTCGAAAAGGAAGAAAAATTTACAACTTTGTGAAATTCTGATTGTGACTATAACCAATACACCCACAGACTACAAACCTCGTGGATTGCATTTTAGAAGAATAGAAATTTATCCTGTTGTTTCACAATTAATTCCAAAAATCTCACCCTAAAATTTTATTATCGAAATTCATTATTTTCACTTGGAATTCCCTGAATAGCAAACTTATCAATTTCATGGTTTTCGTGCATTTTCATTTAAATTTTTTTGGTATACAATCGAATTTTGGTATACTACATTTCATTTGAAATAACGTCATAGTATAATTAGAAGTCAAGTACACCAGGCAACTTTATAAATTACACTTTTTTGTTGGAACAATTTTATAAGAACAATGAGACTGAGAATGCCCCAAAAATAAAAGCAAAATAAAATCAATGCTGAGGTTGATAATGCATATTTTAGGTTTTTTGCTTTGCCGTTGTTATTTGTGATTGATCATTACGCATGATAGTGATAATATATAGTGGTTTTAGAAAAGCAAATCAGTAACAACGTAAATAAATTGATCTGTGATTGTGAATGCTTTTCAACTACATAAGGTGTCACTTTTTAAGATTGGAAAGAAGGATATAAAATTATCTTCTTTCTCTAAAATAAATTTCTAATTTTTATGACAAACCTGACGATGAAAATAGATAAAGAGTAAGAAACTTTAACCATGTGAGCCTTATCTTAAATATATAAGAAAAATTATGGCTTGAACAAATTTTCAATAATTATTTAATTATATTATTAGTAAATTGTTGTCAGAGGCATTATACAGAAGATATTCTAGTCTTCTTCTTCCCATATACTGGCAATGTATACTATTAGTGAGGACGATTACAAATCAGATTCAACGAGATTATTTCAAATAATCAAAAGATTTTGGCTTTTCATTCATTATTTATATAAGTGATCTCCCTGCTGATTACACAAATTCCCATGTTGCAGATTATTTTCATTAATTTACTAATTGGAAATATTTTTTATTCTAAAAAACATTCATTCAGTAGTTTTCCACAGGTGATACATATAATTTTGTAGGTATATTTATAAAAACACGTTAGGGAAAAATATAAATGCCTTAGTAATGATCTGTTCAATGGGGTATTATGGAATAGGAATATAAATGTACTAATTAAAAAATTATCCTATCTTCAGGCATTAATGATTATACCAATGCTATCTTATTGCATTTGTAAACTGCCTTAGAGTATCGTTAAGTGTCAGTGGAATGCTTAGGACAAAGATAATTTTGAAGCCTTCACAATTTTTTCTGAATTTTTAATTTTGGGGTTCCTTATTTTTTAATGCAAACAAACTGCTTTTCGATTTCATAAATTTTTCAGATAATTGTTCTTATCAATTCAAATAAACCGCATATATGTCTGTGAAGATCACTGCAACATTTTTAAGAGAGTGCTCAGTATATTTTTCTGCAATTCGTACATTAAATATTACACTTTAGTGGAAACTTGTATATATATATATATATATAAATGTATATAACATGATTTTTCCAAAATATTGTAATACGCTTGTAAGTTTTTTATTTCAATTTTGTGGTACATCGAAATTCTGTAGTACATTCACATCTCTAGTTTTAGGCTTCAGCTTTTAGCTTTTGTAGATATATAACTTTCTAAAAGTTTTCTAATGCATGACTCGTTTACAACAACTTGACACATAAATTATGAATAAGAATACATATATTGTTAAAGGTACAGCATCATAGTCTACAAATTATTTTCCTGACATTTATTTATTAAGAAATATTATCAAAGAAAAACGTTCTTACTAAAATTGTAAGCAAAGAAACTTGTTTACAATAAGTGAAGACCTGCCCAGCAAAGCTTACCCATGTTTCAATTTCAAGGTTATATAAATACGTGATTCAATCTTTTGCCAGATTTTTCACAATTGAATGGAATTATAATCTAATTTATGACATAATATATCAAAGTTAACCAAATTCGAAAAGCATGCTTGAATTCATATATCACAAATCATTAATAGCATGCCCTATAAATTTAGAAACCAGAACGGTTTAAGAATTCACTTAAAATTGTTTTCTTAAAATAAGAATCCGGGAAACATTTTTCCAAACGTTTTTATGCATCTTAGATTTGGCATTGAAAATGTAATCACAAGTACTAAAAGACAATGTGAGTACTAAAGGCAAATTTTATTTTCCAAAAGATTGGTTGCTAGTGCTAACAAATTCATTCGGAATTCATTGTGATGGGAAATTATTTGGGTAATTAAATAACAAAGCGTTTGGTTGCGAAAATTCCATATATTTGAACCAAGTATTGTGGTATATCTACTTAATTTTATGTAGTATAATCGTATATTTTGATCAAAAGTTTTCGTATACTGTCGTTTCTACACTTGAAAATTTACGCATTTTATTTCGAATATATATATATATATATATATAGTAGCGTATCCAGGTGGTAGCTTGAGGTAGCTAAGTTACCCTTGAAAACTTTCAAGCTACTCCAAAATTATTTTGCAATAAAATACATGTTTGATTGGGTGTGCAAGATTTTCTAATTCAATTGTTGAAATGGCTATTGGCAATTTCTAGAATGAATTTTCTCCGTTCCTTTAGGGGATTCTCCTTTATTATTTATAGATAGAAGTCAAAATGACATACATAATGCTTCTTGATAGCCAGGAATGTGGTTAGCCATAGCATTGATTTTAAAAGCCTAGAAATTTTAAACTCTTTACTTGAATAGGCGATTTTAATAATGATAACATTTCAAAGACTAAATAATTATAGACTCATAAACTCATTAAATGAACTCATAATCACGAACTATTTCAAATTTTTAGAAAGAGTTCATTTAACCTAACATTAATTTACATTACAAAAGATGTTTCTTCGAAATCTAAATACTAAATGCTCTCAGATTTACATAAAATATTCATATGATAGTAAAAAAAGAGATAATGTTTGATTTTTTAAGAAAATTTTTTCTTTACAACTTGATCGTAGGCTGCTTCTAGTGTACTGTGCACAATATATAAATAGTTATCTCAAATAGCCAACAGCCTAAATTTTCCTAGTTTTCATTTTGTTTAAGCACTAACTAATTTTTTGTTGGTTGAATAAAAAATTCGCTGCTGAAATATAGTAGTCAGGTAACAATATTTACTGACAAATTTGAAATTCTGCAGTGTAAATATCAATTGTATCTCATACAATATTTGGAGCGCTCTAATCCTCAACCTATTTCCTAACCCAGTGCAATAACTGAAATAGTAGCAGAAAAGTATTCCTACGTTGACATAACAGGTAGATTGCAATTTATCATAAACAATACAATTACCATCTTTTGAGAAATAATATTAACAAGGAGATCATTTTAATATTCTTTCCGGATTTAAATTAAATATTTTGAATATTTTCCTGTGCAATCCTGTCAGAACTACCTTGGCATGTGATCGTATACAGGTACGATTTGACATGACAGACAAGGTGTAGCAAATGCCACATTCCTAATATTGAGTTAAACTTAAAACACTTAAAAAAGTTAAATAGTCAGGTTTCAGTTATTATTTATCCTCTTGTGAAGGAAATGCAAATCCTTAGTACAATAATCTTGATGAAAACCAATTAAGCAGTTTTAGGGTATTTTTAATGTAAAGAAAATTATATTATATATTTATAACCCCTTCGTGAAATTTCTTGCACACCCAAATTGTTTATGCTGGCTACGGCACTGTATAGATCCCACCACTTCCAAATTCCCTGAAGTTGTTTGAATTATTTAGGAAATGGTGTGTGCGCATAAAATCACTTTGGAAGTTTAAGGCTAGTAGCAATAGGATGTTCTTAAATTTGAGTATTATTTCCAAATTAGATAACAGAATAATTTCCTCATTTTGATCAAAATTGCATTGAAATGGATGAATTATTTTTGCTCATACTCGCAACATGTAAGCTAAATATCGATTAATGTTTGCATTTGCATTAACTGAAATACATAATGGGATATCCAACCATCACGCAACACAATTCCTCCCATTAATCACTAAATTTTACGAGCAAACTTGCTCGTAAATACAACTAAGCACGAGTAGCTTGCATAAACGCAACAGAAAAACGTGTCACGATTCATTGACGTGCGCGTATGGCATAGATTTATGTAAATTCAGCAACAAATGTGAGAATACGCTAAACCAGATACGAAATCATAATTTAAAAATAGTTTAATATCAAAATGTATCGAGTTTTGATATTGAAATTTAAGTATGAATGGTGTACTATTTTTTTAGTCAGACTAACTTAGCCGGTCAGGAACTGCTCCAAACTATATGATACGAGAATATGTGGATAGAAATATTAGATTGGCATATTTTCAAATACATTTTTTGTTAGCAAAGATTAGCTAATGAGAATTTTCCAATTGTGAAATGAATAAATAAATAAATAAAATATATAAATAAAGAAATAAATAATGAGCGTATTTATAAAAAATGATAAAATGATTCGAGATGACGATCAGGAAACATACTTAAGTATTTTTCTTCATTGGAGAGTTGGCATCTTAACCTCTGACCACAGGCTGTCATAGAAGTGAGAATGTCATGAAGTATATGATCTGAGTATTCCTAAATACCTTAGTAAGTACATGATGTAGTCTTCTAAAAGAGGAGTTTTGGGGGAAGGGGAGCAATGCCTCCCTTCTGGCCTTCAAAATTGATTTTTTTTAGATAATAATATTTTTAAAGTACTTTGGCAGTTTTTGAAAAGATCTGCTATGCAATTCAAAATTAAATTTGATCAAAGATGATATGCCCCATCAGAAATTCTATAGTACCTGTTTATTACGGCTAAGCTAAGTCGTAAACCGAAAAAAAAGATTTTTGTCCTGTAAAAAAAACTTCTGAACATCACTGTATATAGAGCTCCCCGGTGGTTCAAATAAATTATTTCGAAACGATAGTTAGAGCAACTCTCCAAAACTTGAAGTCTACAATTAAGAATATATATATATATATATATATATATATATATATATATATATAATATATATACCTATTATGCACTAAGGTGTACCATACAAAGTACTGTATTTGCATTATAATATTCAAGCAAGTAAATTTATAAAGGAAAAAGCTGCAGCATTGAAAGGATGTATATTATGGATGTGTGAATATTGTAATAATACATTAAACATGAGAATGATATTGTAACTCATGTTAGTGTTCTGCGGCCAAGGCAATTTTCTTGGTCGTAGTCGGCCGATCAATGCTATTACGTATGACAGAACCCATTTTAACTAAACGAATACTAATTAGTGCAAGAAATTACGAGAAGACAATACTCTTAATTATGATATATATATATATATATATATATATATATAATATGATACACTAGACAAATTGACGTATTTCTCTGCAAATTCAAAAAACTCAAATTCAATAATAGAAAGTCCAGACTACAACATCATCAAGACCTTTAAATTGTTATCATAACATTGAATAGAAAATGTTATGATCCGACCCTGCTTAGTATGTATGTATGCTATTCACTTTCTCAAAAACTTAAGTCAATTTTACACGTAATGCATTTTAAGCGAATGATAAATTTAAAATTGGACTTATGAACATTGGTAAATATGATGTCAATACAAACAACAAACAAAATTGATAAATATGCATATACTTCATTTCATTAATCTTTACTAAAACTCTTTATTGATATTGATGATATTATAAATCAAAATGTATATAAACAATTTGGAAATAGTGAAGTTTCAGAAATATGAATAACAGAGCGTAATTACAACAATAGTAAATCAAAACAAAGTCTTAAGAATATAAATATTACAAAACAAACTTTACCAAAAAATTTTAAGTCACAATATCAATGGATGCTTATCAAAATTTTTTTAATGAAATTATTAAAAATAATGATTATGGTGCTATTGAATTACAATAACTTAAGCTAAGTAATGAAATCCCTGATGCCGCTGTTCACATTATATCATCTAATAAGTAATGATATAGAAATTAATAAATGGAGAAAATGGAGGTAGTGGTTTACTTATATGCATATGTCAAGATTTCAATTTTCACATTCCGAAAATGTTAATGACACTATCATGTACAGTATATTGAACTACTAGCTGTTAAATACAGACCAACTTATCGACCATCAAATTGTACAAATGTGATAAATATATACTGCCCATCAAAGAGAAATAGAAGAACCATTGAAAAGAACTAAGAACACTAATAAGTTATTGCATAGGGAAATACCCTAGAAATTTCATCATTTGTGGAGATGCAAAAACCTAAACTTATGTATCATTATGCTATAGAAATTAAACCACTTTATAATTGAAAAAATTTCACGGAGAAGTATGAATATAAAAGATTATAATGATTATGATATTGAAAGATTAAGATATGATTTACAAACAAAAAAGGAAAGAACTTTGAAATGATATAAATATCACAAACCAAGCACAAGTTATAGAATAATGTATTCTATTCACTATGGAAAAATGTAGAAACCATTCTGATTAAAAATGAGAAGCTTACAAAACTTATTAGCAAGAAACTAAGAGCTATTAAAAACAATGACGGATATTTATGAAACTAATTACAAAAGAAATTACACATTTTGTTAAGAAATTACGGAAAGACAAATTTTCAAATTATTTATAAATGAATTTCAACCTGAAATAAAAATAAAAGTGAAGCATCGAAAGAATATTAATATTGATCTAAATGAAGAAAATGACTTAAATCATGTTATACAAGATACCACTTGGAATTTTAATGAATGTAAGTGCAAAAGATGTTTAGAAATAATTTCGAAAGATCAAAGTTTCTTCATCACCTGAATATTCGCAAATTCCAAATTGGATATTCAAAATATATAGCAAAGAATTGTCAACAACTTATTCTCAAATATTTAATTATTCATTTGAATGTAATGACTTTCCTGATAATTGGAAGCATATTTTAAGAACACCAATACCGAAAGACCTGGAATGACTGAAGTAAATAATGCTAAAATTTTTCGACCAATAGCAGTGAAGCCAATTATATGAAGAATATTAGATTCGATTGTTTTAGAAATCTTGCAAAATGAATTGAACATTATTATGGATCCACTCAGTGCATTGACGTGTCTTACTGATATACGATATTATATATGACATTTTCAGTAACGATGCGCGAAATACCGATACACTAAAAAAGCTGAATACCACACTAAAAATCGTGTAATTCAAATCGTGCAACGTGTATTGATGAGCTATCCGTCATTCATTGTCCTTCAATAAATTGCATGACAATTTCAAGCATAAATATGCGGCAACTTATGTTAATTCCAGTAGTTTTGTTCAAAATAACTCGGGCATTTATCATTGGAAGGTCTAGTAATTTGTAAAATGCAGCTATTGGCCATCTTAGTGATGCTTTTTTTTGTGGACACAGACTTCTACGCATTCAATCCAGCTTATCCACACCACATTTATTTTAATTGTAAAAACAAAACAGTTTCCGGTTTCTTCCTTGGCTTACAATTATTTTAGTTTCCACAGCATCATGATCTTGTGTGGACAGTAAAACTACTGGCTTATTTTTCTTACTCCGACATTTTACTAGCATTAGCTTGCCCGATTTAAAAAATTCAAAATCCATCAAATTTAGTTTTTTAGAACTCATGGGAATTTATTTTTGGTTCGATCTGATTTTTCCAACTAAGGAAGTATTTTGCTTTGCTAGTTTATCAGCTAAAACAGCTGCAGTAAAAAATCGTCAGTGGTAATGCTGAAACTAAAATTCAAATAGCTTTTTTAGCAATGACATGACAGATATTTTGGTGTAAATCTCCTATGTCTAATGATTTTAAAAATGTTGTTATAGAAATTTTTAGCATTCCAGCAAGCAGTGGTTCAGTTGAACGGCTTTTATCTGCTTGCAAGTTCAGATCTAGCGACAGACGAATCAGCATTTCTCCTAAAAATTTAGAATCTTTTTAGTTCAAATTTTATTTATTGGATAAATTGTTTGCTATTTCTAAATGCACAAAAAATACATGAAATACACGATTTTTAAATACACGAAATACCGATACAAGATCAGATAAAATAAACGAAATACCGATACACGACAAAAGTGATACACGTCAATGCACTAGATCCACTGCAATTTGCGTATAAAAAAATTCGACTAATGAAATATTCTGAGGATACACGAGTTTTGGGTAAAATAATAACATCAACAGCTGAAAATGATTTTCTGAATTATAAAAATACAATGACCAAAGTATTTGAACACTCAAAATAATTAAGCTTAAAGATTAACACCAACAAATCCTGTGAAATAACTTTTGTAAATTATAACATAATAACCATCGATCTAAAGAAATGAATTAAAGAGATGATCCAAATTAATGGAAATTTAATACCAATAACAAAAAGTGTGAAATATTTAAGCTTATATGTAAGTAAAAACTGTATTGGAATGAACATGTGGAATCTATTAGAAAGAAGAATTTCATTATATCTTCAGTCTCAAAATTTTTATATATTAAATATGTTAACCTTAAACAGCCTAGCGTCCGTTTTAAAGGACTACACGTTTTTCCACATTTCCAAAGAATGTTCCCCAAGCCCATTTCCAAATTTAAGAATCTTGAGGCATGGGTAGGTCTATTGGGGAACATACATTAATGCAATGTTGAAAATTTCTATTAAAGCGTATTGCTGTGGCAGAGATTGGTGAATAGATCAACAAGTTTTCATTATAAATTTCGAATTTTTCAAAAAGAATTAAATTCTGTCCATGTATTTAGAAGGTTTTGAGTTCCTGGAGACAACAAAGAACTTTGACTGTTTCTTAATATGTGCAAAGATATTCCAAACCCATTGAGGCTTGCCGTGCGTAAAGTCAGAGGTCGCGGAGACAAGGCCAGCTTGCGGATTTAGAGCGAAAAAGAAAGAGGAGAATCTCTTCTATCATGTGGTGCTTTTAGATTGAGCACACAAATAATAGTTTTTAAGCTATAAGCGTTAAAAATATTTTTATAGAATCATGAAAAATTTTTAAAAATCACCAGGCTGTTTAAGGTTAATTAAGCCAAATTATGTATGTGTGTTCAATTGAAGTATTTTTACCAAAATTAACGAAAAAGTACATTAAAGTTTTACAAGGATCTATAAAATTATTCGATAAGATTTCAAAATTAAATAGCGATCATTTATTTTTAATTGTCAATAACGCTTTCAAATCGCAATTTCAAAAAACATGAAAAAAGATAATCATTCTTTAACACTAGAAACGCCCTTTTGATTATTCAATCAGCAAAAACACTAGCAAAAAACATCCAATTATGTGAATGATCTAATTGAAGTTGCTAAGCAAAAATTATGTTTTTATTCAATAATTTTCGCATTTGAAGCACCAGATGTAAATATATTCTCCAAGAGTGCTCGCTGTTCTAGTGTCAAATGAAAGATTCTTTAAAAGCACAATAGAAAATACTAGAACATTACTAAGATCAACATTATCGCATAAATCATTATACAATACGACCTTCGTCCCAGCAGATATTCAATGTATAAATTAAGAAGAATTTTTTCTTGAACATATACATGTATATTGATTTCTTATTTTCTCTTTATTATTATTCAGCAGTGTTCTCTTTCACAATGCCGTAAATATCTGCAAATAAATTTTAAGGATTTGAGTTTTTGCATATTTTTTGATTAATTCTAATTGCTTTTTACGCTACGCAATGAAGAATTTTCGCTTGCGACAGATTTTGATGTGTAGGATGGGTATGACTCAAGCAAAATCCGAAATGCAATTATCTAAAAAGATATCTATGTCAAACTAAATTGATTTTTCACAGAGCTTAAGTCAATTCTCAAAATACTTCTTAATCTATTTTTCTGAAATGTAACATTGGGAACTATTTTAGCATACTACTGTTGCAACATATTGAATTATGTCGTTGACCGTTCTTAATATTCCTCATTTTGAAAGCCATGAGCATTCATACATCTCTACAAAGAATTTCAATTTCCACCAATGGCATAGCTTCGTATAAGAAATTTTGACTTGCGGCATATATATGGTCCCAGGCAACAAGATTGTAATCTTTTTGAAATGTCCCCTAACTGCCAAATACCTTAGTTCTTTGTACGAAAGGGTTTATACTTTTTGTATATTTTCTTGATATTAGATAAACCTAAAGAAGAAAACACAATAAGCAATAACAAAAAGCTTAATTCTCACAAAATTCAAACTTAATTAACAGATGAAAAAAAATTTTTACAACGTCTCTATGAATAAATCTGTCTTTCTCTGGATGTTTGATTAATCTGTCCTTCGTAGTTAAATATTTTGCAACCGCTGTCCTTGGATCAAAATTTGCTGTAACCAGACGAATTTAACGTTATGCACATGCGATTATTATAGAACAGCACTTCGAGACATGCTTCTTTTTTAATCGTTTTTGATAAGAGTATGACACTTCATCGTCCTCTCAATGAGAATAGTGTGCGGTGATGTAACAATATCAGCAATGGGAACCTGCCCGTTTCTGGAACTTTTCTGAGCCTCAACAAGATTATCAAAGCATACACAGCATTGTAATCCTTTACCTAGCATTGTAACGCTTACCTAGTTGGACAGATTTTAGACAATCAAATGTCTGTTTTAGCCACTCAACAATTAATTTGCAACCTTTATAACAAAGTGTAGAAGCGTCATTATTGCTTGAATCAAATGAAGAACATTGCGTTTGAGTAGCAGGCCCAGTAAACGTAGTAGAAATAGGAATTACTTGAGAAATAGGCCCAGTAGTAGTAGCTGTAACAGGAGTTAGAGGCGAATCTTGAAAAGTAGGTCCAGGATCAGCAAAAGCAATAGGAAATGGGGAGAAAGTTTATAAGCAAACTTGTTTAGTAGGGCCAGTTGCGGTTCCAGCAATAGCAGTTGATGAGGAAACTTGAATAGTAAGCAGTGGATAAAATACATATTGGAGTTGTAGAACGTTAGAAAGAACAATTCAATGTTTTCGGCTTGTTTGTCATCTATAAAAATAATAATGATTAATAGAAATATACATGTACATTATAGACAACATACGTGTAAAATATATGAACATTAAAAATAAAAGTAATTTTTGACGTGAAGTTTGGTTATTTTGATCTCACAATTGTATCAAAAATATTTTAAAAAAATGCTATTTATCTCATTAGATTTCTGATGTGCTTTATAAAAGCTATTTAAGATAAGAAGAACGCTTATTCAATAATAATTTTAAGTGGAAAAACAGGCATACAACTTAACAAAATACATGCATACGATATAATCATATGCGACAATTTCCATCTTATATCGCATGCCTTTAAAAAACCAATTAATGCAACTTTTTAATCGTTATAATTATTATTTTGCTCCATGCCATGACCAATGGTGTTAATCGCATGCAGAAGCCATAGCTTTTCGTGTTTCTATGTGAAGCAAACTGCTTTATCGAGAGCTTTGAGGTTAACACCTGATCAAATAATAGCAATGTTAAGGCATATATATATATATATATATATATATATATATATATATATATATATATATATAAATTTTGATTTTAATCTATAACAGACATTGTAATAAATTACATGTATAAAACCATAAATTTCGAATATTTCAAGAGAATAAAAATATCAATTGGAATTTCGTCTATTAATACTTTAACCACTTTAATTGCATGTACTCAATAGGATTTTCGAATTACCTCAAGTTATATACATTTGATCAAACTTGAAAAATTTCAAAAAATTGATCGAAAAACTTCTTAATTTGATTTTAAATGAATGACATCGTCGTTTTGTGGCAAGATTTTAAAAAATATATTCTTTGCTTTTGTTTCCATATCAACTTGCTAATTCAAATGTTCACTTGGGGTTGGGTGTGGCGTTGTCTCCTCAATAAGTGTCCTTTAGTGTAAATCGGGGGATCCTCACTACTGTAAATTTTGAAAAAAGGAAGGAATTTAACTATTTTCCATCTGCTTATTATGTTTTTAAATTTTAGGAAACGTTCAATTTGAAAATTTTTTGGTAAGTATTAATTTAAATTTCCAGATTCATGAAAAGGAAACTATTGCTTTCTTATGTTATTGTTTGCAGCACGCTGGAGTTATTAGAAAGTCGCATTCTATACATCAATGCGAATGATAAGTTAAATTAAAATTTAATAATGCTAAAATCAATTATACGCGTGCTGCAACCCATTAATATTTAAGAGGTCTTAAATTGAATAATTCAATGCTCATAGCCATAAAATATCATGATGAGGTTTTGCTTAAGCACGTGAAAATATGACACGAACTATGCTGTAAATAACTAAATTAATAAATTAGTTCATCTTACGATATAAAATATAAAATAACATATGATTATGCTACCTTTATGGATATATATATATATATATATACACTCACGCAAATTGTTCTGGCTAGGTAATAGGTCAGGTTAAATGAATTTTGTTAATGATCAGAAGAAAATCAACTGATTAATTTAATATAAAATTTGATTTGACTTTAATTAGGATTCAATATAATTAGTATATACAGAAATTTTGTAGTTGGATATTTGTCATTCAAAATTGGATGAAACTTTTTGATGCTTAGTTCATGAGGAAATCTTATATACCCAACATCAAAATATATTTAACAATTATATGTAAAATGTTATTTCTATTCCAATTCAAATATTTTGTAATATTGTGTGTTTGTAAGAATCTCCAAAATTACCAATATTATTTGTTACATAAGGCGTAATTGCTGTCATATTGTAGCACATCTTATTTACCTAGGGAATTTTTTCCTTTTAGACCTAAATTCAAATAGTTGTTTTCTAAAATTTATTGTATCACATTCTGTGAAACTGTAAAGCCTTGATTACTTCTAAATATTGGATATATGTGATTTTGAATCTTTAAAGATATAATAGACTCCTTTAATTCACAATTTATAATTCACAACTAATAATGACAAACATTGCAAGTTTAAAGTTAATGTTAGTGCTATATGATATCATTGATATTTAATCACAAAAGAGATGGAGATTGTGTTGATGTACATTTATTCTTAGTAGAGCTTAGATATTGTCAATAATCTTATTCCAGAACTGTATGGTGGACAGTCCAGCTGAAGTTGTCATATGTCGCTGTCAAATCAAATATATATATATATATATATATATATATATATATATATACATTTGAGGGTTTTCAAAATGTCCAGATACTTTCCACTGTTGCACTGTTACTTTCCAATGATACCTCACGAGAATGGTATCGTTTCAAAAAATTATTATGGCAATGCATTATTATTTGTGTTGTATGTTTACATTTGTAACAATAATTTCCAGGGTTACATATGGAATTTTGAAGCCTTCGCAATTTTTTCTGAATTTTCAATTTTGGGTTTCCTTATTTTTTAATTGAAACAAACTGCTTTTCGATTTCATAAATTTTTCAGATATTTATGGACTTGCAATTTCAAAGAAAAACATTTTTAACATTTTTGAAAATGAAAACACCTCAAATATATTCTATACAAAAATAAATTTTCAAAAACAGTCACAAACTGCATTAAAATACCCAAAATTATTCTGATCATACAAATCAACAACAACAAAATTTGACTAGTCTCAAATGACACTTGTTAAATAATACAATGGTCCATCAAAAGCAAATTCATGCGTAAATATGGAAATTTGCCTATGTAATTTTAGAAATTTTTAGACTGGACCCATTCGTGGTATCTAACATTCTAAAAGTTTTCTAATGCATGACTCGTTTACAACAACTTGACACATAAATTATGAATTATAATGTTTAATGACATCACAATCAATATTTTATCTACAGATATTTTGAGATGCATATTTATCTACAGCATTAATTTTCCATTGCGATGCATACGGGAACTTAACTTGTTAAATTTAAATTCGATTTTCAACAGGTCTGGAACTAAAATATAATTACTAGATATAAGGATCAAAAGCAATACAAATTTCTATTATTCGTATCTTAGCAGTTTCAACCAAACCAATCATTGCACTTGCCTGAACTGAATTGCAATTTTTCTTGACAATGTAGTCAATTTGACTAACCACTAGTGGGCTTCTAAGGAACCACTCGGTCTAATAGCATGCCCTATAAATTTAGAAAGCAGAACGGTTTAAGAATTGCACTTAAAATTGTTTTCTTAAAATAAGAATCTGGGAAACATTTTTCAAAACGTTTTTATGCATCTTAGATTTGGCATTGAAAATGTAATCACCAGTACTACATGGGATTCAGAGTACTAAAGGCAAATTTTATTTTCCAAATATTGGTTGCTAGTGCTAACAAATTCATTCGGAATTCATTGTGATGGGAAATTATTTGGGTAATTAAATAAAAAAATGTGGAAATGCTTTCAAAATAGTTGTGGAAATGGAAGTCTGATTATTTCAAAATTCAAATGTTGTGCAACTAAACATTAGAAAAATGGAGATGTTAACTATCTTTAAATGCACAGTGCATTCATACATCACCCTTCTGCTAGATACATCCATGTTTGGGATATAACTAGTAAAGATTGATTCCTTTATAGCATAATTTATCCTTTTTTGATAACTGAATCGTCAAGATTAATACATTACCTAACTCCATCTAGCGAGCTACTAAAGTGTGCCAAAATATCTCTAAAGGATTTCATGTGATTAGAAGGAGTGATTTTTACTGGGCTTGCTTTTCTGAAATCAGGACTAGATTGCAAGAACTATCATGCATTTACAGCAATAAAAATGGAAGACGTGAGGAATAAATGTAAGTTCCTTGTGTTTCTTCTAACATAAGAGCATTTCAACTGGAGTAAGTGGAGATAAGAAGGTGAATGTTGATAGAGCAAGCCCCATAGAAGAAGCAATCATAGCTTCAATTGCTTAGAGAAAATGTCCACGAATGCACTTTTAAAAAGAAGGCCTATTATAGAGGCTGAGATTTGTAGCTGCCCATTTGCAATTTCTGATTCTGTTGAACTGTTGTGAGAGAAAAAAACCTGCTATGGCGTATGCAATATGGGGACTGACTTCCAATGAAAAATCATGTGTACTGTCATCAAATCCGCACTCTAAGTGGTGGAGTACTGCTTTAATGCTTACCATGACAAAAAGCAATGGGTCACAAGTAGATATAGAAATGCATGTATTGTATTTAATGGGCATGAAAGTGCTCCATTCTTTACAAATGCAAGTTCACATACATCATGCAGGGGGCCCTGTTGGTGCTAATGTGTCACTAACTCCTTAAATGGTGTTCAATTTAATAAACGATGTTTTCCTAGCTAACCAAGAAAGCTAACAATTGGCCACCAACTTGCTGTGAAAGAATTTGGGAGAAACAGGTTGCAGAGTAGTCAATGTATCAGGAGATGATAATGTATTGTTTGTAAAGACTACTCTAGAACTAGCATAGACAGGAAAAACCATATTGATGGCAAATGCCACTGTCCTTCGGTTTTATCATTCCAATAGAGGTGATTAAACAAAATTTTCTTCACACACCAACCAAGGACTAGTGCAAAAGTTCTAAGGTGTGGATCACGGTTAGAGTCTGTTTCCATATTCGTTTCATCCCTGCACTACTGGGTTGTGACTCTGCATTCAGTGTTTTTGAAATTGGGAAGGCAGCCTCACTTTGAGAATTGATAAACAATAGAAACCTCCTCAATCTGACAGAAGAGGCAAAGATAGAAGTGCAAAAGAGGTTTTTAAAGCTGAGAGAACGATTTTGTGTACTTTTAATATTGTCCACTCATGTCTAGCTTCTTATTGTCATGGCTTACTCGCTTTCCTGCTTCTAAATAACACAGTGCAAACTGAATATGCAATAGGTTTCTCTCACTAAATATCCATGAGTTTTGTTGTTGATAATTATCTCATTCTAATGATTCTTTCATCAATTCAATAATAGTAGGTACATGGATTATGCGGACTAAATATATCACTGAGAGGGAACCATAACGCATTGAATTGAAATGAAAAATTATAATGAACACATTAAGCAATCTATCCAACATGTTAATCATATTTCAACTAGTGTTACTTCAAAGCAACAAAGCATTTTTCAACATTTTTGAACAATTTTATCCAAGCATGTTAAGAAATATTGAACGCTTTTCGGATGGACACATCTATTGGGTATGGTGCCCTCATGCAATACCGATTACTGCTAAAACAAATTCCTATGCCTGAATTAGTTGCAAATAAGAATTTTTTTTGAGAAATCCGATTTTTGTAAAAATATTAAATTATTTTCTTACCTAGTGTTCAGAAAATGAGGCGGTTTAATGCCCATGGGAATAGCTACCCTAAAGTATTTTGTTTTCTGAAAACAATCTGTGTGAGTCCCACCCAGGTGTTTTTAGATTTTAAATGTCTTCGTTATTACTTGAGGCATTTAAAAAATTTTTGTCGATGTCATCACAAATATTTTGAAAAATTCCTAATGGAAATCAATAAAGAAATGCATAATGACTTTTTCAATATTTTTATTCTATGTTCAAATACATGACCGGGGCATAGGATGAAAGCTAAATTCTAATAAACCTATATATGCTTGTTATAGTTTTTGCGACTGTAGAAGATGTACATAGTACTTCGCAGTAAATAAAATATATTACTGATCTATGAAATATTGTATGCTCAAAGGTCAAATTTACCAATGTTTCAAATTCCTTTTATTGTGGTTCTCTTTATCTTTTAAAATATATAATTACTCAATGGGGTAAAAAATTACAAATCAGACAAGAGAATAAGCACTATTTCACTGTAGCAGACCACTGCAGTAGAGATCTCGAATTTTCGGAGCAATTCAATATATGATACCGTCCAAAAGGATGTAAACCACACAGCTTACATATGCAATCGTTATTGGGATCAGTATGGAAATTTATTTTGCAGCATATTAATTGGTGGAAAACATGGCAGGAGTAACGTGTAATGGCATGACGATAGGGTTGATTACATCTCCTCCAGTGTAACTGCGTCATTGCGGGAGAGACAAAGACATTAAAGTCAATCACTGAAATAAGTTCATTGAGCTCTAAAAGATAGGTATCGTATCCAGGCGTAGATGGAAGCTGCATGAGATACTTTAAGTCCAAAGCTAGAGGACGCACATTTGCCATGAGTAAGACAGACTTGTTTGACGAGAACTGGATAAACAAAGGACTCGCTTGTAAAATGTGGTTTTGACAAATTCCAGCTGACGATGATGATTAGAGGTAAGATCTTCCCAAAACACCGAAATATTGTAGGATATAATGGGCAGGATACAAAATTTGAACAATTTGTTCGCAGCCTCTATAGAAATCTTCTGCAATAAATCTAACTGGAAAGTTCGCTTTGCCGCTTTTACCACTTTGCTACGGATATGCATCGATCAGGACCATTTGGTTGTAAGCTTTACTCCAAGGTAGACATACATAGAAATTCACGAACTCAACCAATTCATCGTTCAACATGAAAACGTCCTTTTTACAGAGCCTCTCACCGTGTCAGAATTTCATAGCATTAGTTTCCCAAGGTTGATAACAAGATCGTTTTCTACACACCAAGCTTCAAGGTTCGCTAAAGCTGCTTGTACTTTGCACCTATTCGTTGACCAAATCAGCAAATCGTCTGCATAAGCAGCAAAAATTTTGGCATTTGCTATTAGTTTTGTAGTTTATAGTTTTTTTGCACTAGTTTCTTGTAGCAATAAATTGCTTTTGAATTTTACCAAGCTACAGAAAATTGCTGGATTTACATTGTAATCAATCCCAGCAAGTAAATGTTCTTCATCTGTTTCCAATTTCAGCATTTTAAAATACTTTCAAATGTTTTATTGTTGAAGGTAAAATCAAATCTAATTTATTTCAAAGAATTAGTAAATTTGGTTTATTAAGTATTCTTTATGCTTAGTAAATATCTTTGAAACAAACACATCTTAAAATGAAGCATGCTACTTAATTGACTTTTAATATTCGCTTTTCATTCTTTTTACTCTTAAAAATATAGTGTAACCTTTATGCAGAGTAGTAGTTGTTGTAATTCACTTATGAGTGATAAATGACAATTACACAATTATAGAGATCCAATAGCAAAAATATGAAGAGCAAAGAGTAATAAAAACACGAAGTTCACCCGGCAGTGCCAATTGTTTATTTCGAGGTTAGATGATGCTTGGTGCAGCATTTATTAAAGAGTTATTTGGAGTATTGTATAGGATGCATCATTTTTCATCTACATATTTGCATTCTTTATTCTACATACAGATATTTATATCAAATTATTTTGTTTACAAAAAGCAAACATTAAGTAAAACTGTGAGTGGACAGGAACACAATCGGTTTTCCTATATAAAGCACTGCTCAGGGATGCTCTATAACTGTAAATTATTTTGTTCGTAGAAAAGCTATATAGATTAAAATAATGAAGAGCTAAAACGATGGTTTATATATATATATATATA
>CABFPE010000102.1:1445023-1467134 GCA_900660155.1 Hofstenia miamia
TTGAACATATAGTGTATTCAATTGGCGAAAACATGTTCAATGTTTTTTGCAGAGTTTTTCCTGTTTGACGTATGTTGATGTTAAAAATTGCACACAGTGACCATTAAATATTCTATTTATTTGCCTTATCATTTTTAAATAAATAAATAAATATATATATATATATATATATATATATATATATCAAACTGTGTGTTCTAAATTTATATAGACTATGTGAAAAAGGACTCGGAAGAGGTCAAAAATTGAATTTTGAAAAGACATAAAAATATCAATTGGAATTTCGTCTATTAATACTTTAACCACTTTAATTGCATGTACTCAATAGGATTTTCGAATTACCTCAAGTTATATACATTTGATCAAACTTGAAAAATTTCAAAAAATTGATCGAAAAACTTCTTAATTTGATTTTAAATGAATGACATCGTCGTTTTGTGGCAAGATTTTAAAAAATATATTCTTTGCTTTTGTTTCCATATCAACTTGCTAATTCAAATGTTCACTTGGGGTTGGGTGTGGCGTTGTCTCCTCAATAAGTGTCCTTTAGTGTAAATCGGGGGATCCTCACTACTGTAAATTTTGAAAAAAGGAAGGAATTTAACTATTTTCCATCTGCTTATTATGTTTTTAAATTTTAGGAAACGTTCAATTTGAAAATTTTTTGGTAAGTATTAATTTAAATTTCCAGATTCATGAAAAGGAAACTATTGCTTTCTTATGTTATTGTTTGCAGCACGCTGGAGTTATTAGAAAGTCGCATTCTATACATCAATGCGAATGATAAGTTAAATTAAAATTTAATAATGCTAAAATCAATTATACGCGTGCTGCAACCCATTAATATTTAAGAGGTCTTAAATTGAATAATTCAATGCTCATAGCCATAAAATATCATGATGAGGTTTTGCTTAAGCACGTGAAAATATGACACGAACTATGCTGTAAATAACTAAATTAATAAATTAGTTCATCTTACGATATAAAATATAAAATAACATATATATATATATATATATATATATACACTCACGCAAATTGTTCTGGCTAGGTAATAGGTCAGGTTAAATGAATTTTGTTAATGATCAGAAGAAAATCAACTGATTAATTTAATATAAAATTTGATTTGACTTTAATTAGGATTCAATATAATTAGTATATACAGAAATTTTGTAGTTGGATATTTGTCATTCAAAATTGGATGAAACTTTTTGATGCTTAGTTCATGAGGAAATCTTATATACCCAACATCAAAATATATTTAACAATTATATGTAAAATGTTATTTCTATTCCAATTCAAATATTTTGTAATATTGTGTGTTTGTAAGAATCTCCAAAATTACCAATATTATTTGTTACATAAGGCGTAATTGCTGTCATATTGTAGCACATCTTATTTACCTAGGGAATTTTTTCCTTTTAGACCTAAATTCAAATAGTTGTTTTCTAAAATTTATTGTATCACATTCTGTGAAACTGTAAAGCCTTGATTACTTCTAAATATTGGATATATGTGATTTTGAATCTTTAAAGATATAATAGACTCCTTTAATTCACAATTTATAATTCACAACTAATAATGACAAACATTGCAAGTTTAAAGTTAATGTTAGTGCTATATGATATCATTGATATTTAATCACAAAAGAGATGGAGATTGTGTTGATGTACATTTATTCTTAGTAGAGCTTAGATATTGTCAATAATCTTATTCCAGAACTGTATGGTGGACAGTCCAGCTGAAGTTGTCATATGTCGCTGTCAAATCAAATATATATATATATATATATATATATATATATATATATACATTTGAGGGTTTTCAAAATGTCCAGATACTTTCCACTGTTGCACTGTTACTTTCCAATGATACCTCACGAGAATGGTATCGTTTCAAAAAATTATTATGGCAATGCATTATTATTTGTGTTGTATGTTTACATTTGTAACAATAATTTCCAGGGTTACATATGGAAATTGAAATTCGCATTTAATTCTATTTCCAGATTAAGGAAATAGAAATTGTAAGAAAATGCAAATCATTTTATGGAATGGAAATTTAGTGGAAATTTATGGACTTGCAATTTCAAAGAAAAACATTTTTAACATTTTTGAAAATGAAAACACCTCAAATATATTCTATACAAAAATAAATTTTCAAAAACAGTCACAAACTGCATTAAAATACCCAAAATTATTCTGATCATACAAATCAACAACAACAAAATTTGACTAGTCTCAAATGACACTTGTTAAATAATACAATGGTCCATCAAAAGCAAATTCATGCGTAAATATGGAAATTTGCCTATGTAATTTTAGAAATTTTTAGACTGGACCCATTCGTGGTATCTAACATTCGCTACTAATTCTGCTTCCACCCTTGAATGTGCATAGGTATATATTATTTTTTATAATGTTTAATGACATCACAATCAATATTTTATCTACAGATATTTTGAGATGCATATGAGTTTACTGCATGAATTTTCCATTGCGATGCATATGGGAACTTAACTTTTTAAATTTAAATTCGATTTTCGACAGGTCTGGAACTAAAATATAATTACTAGATATAAGGATCAAAAGCAATACAAATTTCTATTATTCGTATCTTAGCAGTTTCAACCAAACCAATCATTGCACTTGCCTGAACTGAATTGCAATTTTTCTTGACAATGTAGTCAATTTGACTAACCACTAGTGGGCTTCTAAGGAACCACTCGGTCTAATAGGATTTAATGGTCTCAGTCCCAGGACTAAGATGGGGGTGGTACTCAAAATGAAGAATCTGGATAAACTGAATTCCTGAATTTTGCTAATAATGTTTCTAGTGTTAATCAAAATAGAAAGTATACTGTGGTATCAGGAAATTTCATGGGATTCAGATGGAACCAAATCCAATCGGGGATGAAATCAGTAAAATTCTGGTCTCGATAATCTTAATCACTAGCTCTAAGAGTTATGAAAATATTTGGAAATTAATGGAAAAATGTGGAAATGCTTTCAAAATAGTTGTGGAAATGGAAGTCTGATTATTTCAAAATTCAAATGTTGTGCAACTAAACATTAGAAAAATGGAGATGTTAACTATCTTTAAATGCACAGTGCATTCATACATCACCCTTCTGCTAGATACATCCATGTTTGGGATATAACTAGTAAAGATTGATTCCTTTATAGCATAATTTATCCTTTTTTGATAACTGAATCGTCAAGATTAATACATTACCTAACTCCATCTAGCGAGCTACTAAAGTGTGCCAAAATATCTCTAAAGGATTTCATGTGATTAGAAGGAGTGATTTTTACTGGGCTTGCTTTTCTGAAATCAGGACTAGATTGCAAGAACTATCATGCATTTACAGCAATAAAAATGGAAGACGTGAGGAATAAATGTAAGTTCCTTGTGTTTCTTCTAACATAAGAGCATTTCAACTGGAGTAAGTGGAGATAAGAAGGTGAATGTTGATAGAGCAAGCCCCATAGAAGAAGCAATCATAGCTTCAATTGCTTAGAGAAAATGTCCACGAATGCACTTTTAAAAAGAAGGCCTATTATAGAGGCTGAGATTTGTAGCTGCCCATTTGCAATTTCTGATTCTGTTGAACTGTTGTGAGAGAAAAAAACCTGCTATGGCGTATGCAATATGGGGACTGACTTCCAATGAAAAATCATGTGTACTGTCATCAAATCCGCACTCTAAGTGGTGGAGTACTGCTTTAATGCTTACCATGACAAAAAGCAATGGGTCACAAGTAGATATAGAAATGCATGTATTGTATTTAATGGGCATTCATCAAATCCGCACTTTACAAATGCAAGTTCACATACATCATGCAGGGGGCCCTGTTGGTGCTAATGTGTCACTAACTCCTTAAATGGTGTTCAATTTAATAAACGATGTTTTCCTAGCTAACCAAGAAAGCTAACAATTGGCCACCAACTTGCTGTGAAAGAATTTGGGAGAAACAGGTTGCAGAGTAGTCAATGTATCAGGAGATGATAATGTATTGTTTGTAAAGACTACTCTAGAACTAGCATAGACAGGAAAAACCATATTGATGGCAAATGCCACTGTCCTTCGGTTTTATCATTCCAATAGAGGTGATTAAACAAAATTTTCTTCACACACCAACCAAGGACTAGTGCAAAAGTTCTAAGGTGTGGATCACGGTTAGAGTCTGTTTCCATATTCGTTTCATCCCTGCACTACTGGGTTGTGACTCTGCATTCAGTGTTTTTGAAATTGGGAAGGCAGCCTCACTTTGAGAATTGATAAACAATAGAAACCTCCTCAATCTGACAGAAGAGGCAAAGATAGAAGTGCAAAAGAGGTTTTTAAAGCTGAGAGAACGATTTTGTGTACTTTTAATATTGTCCACTCATGTCTAGCTTCTTATTGTCATGGCTTACTCGCTTTCCTGCTTCTAAATAACACAGTGCAAACTGAATATGCAATAGGTTTCTCTCACTAAATATCCATGAGTTTTGTTGTTGATAATTATCTCATTCTAATGATTCTTTCATCAATTCAATAATAGTAGGTACATGGATTATGCGGACTAAATATATCACTGAGAGGGAACCATAACGCATTGAATTGAAATGAAAAATTATAATGAACACATTAAGCAATCTATCCAACATGTTAATCATATTTCAACTAGTGTTACTTCAAAGCAACAAAGCATTTTTCAACATTTTTGAACAATTTTATCCAAGCATGTTAAGAAATATTGAACGCTTTTCGGATGGACACATCTATTGGGTATGGTGCCCTCATGCAATACCGATTACTGCTAAAACAAATTCCTATGCCTGAATTAGTTGCAAATAAGAATTTTTTTTGAGAAATCCGATTTTTGTAAAAATATTAAATTATTTTCTTACCTAGTGTTCAGAAAATGAGGCGGTCTAATGCCCATGGGAATAGCTACCCTAAAGTATTTTGTTTTCTGAAAACAATCTGTGTGAGTCCCACCCAGGTGTTTTTAGATTTTAAATGTCTTCGTTATTACTTGAGGCATTTAAAAAATTTTTGTCGATGTCATCACAAATATTTTGAAAAATTCCTAATGGAAATCAATAAAGAAATGCATAATGACTTTTTCAATATTTTTATTCTATGTTCAAATACATGACCGGGGCATAGGATGAAAGCTAAATTCTAATAAACCTATATATGCTTGTTATAGTTTTTGCGACTGTAGAAGATGTACATAGTACTTCGCAGTAAATAAAATATATTACTGATCTATGAAATATTGTATGCTCAAAGGTCAAATTTACCAATGTTTCAAATTCCTTTTATTGTGGTTCTCTTTATCTTTTAAAATATATAATTACTCAATGGGGTAAAAAATTACAAATCAGACAAGAGAATAAGCACTATTTCACTATAGCAGACCCCTGCAGTAGAGGTCTCGAATTTTCAGGGCAATTCAATAAATGATACCGTCCAAAAGGATGTAAACCACACAGCTTACATATGCAATCGTTATTGGGATCAGTATGGAAATTTATTTTGCAGCATATTAATTGGTGGAAAACATGGCAGGAGTAACGTGTAATGGCATGACGATAGGGTTGATTACATCTCCTCCAGTGTAACTGCGTCATTGCGGGAGAGACAAAGACATTAAAGTCAATCACTGAAATAAGTTCATTGAGCTCTAAAAGATAGGTATCGTATCCAGGCGTAGATGGAAGCTGCATGAGATACTTTAAGTCCAAAGCTAGAGGACGCACATTTGCCATGAGTAAGACAGACTTGTTTGACGAGAACTGGATAAACAAAGGACTCGCTTGTAAAATGTGGTTTTGACAAATTCCAGCTGACGATGATGATTAGAGGTAAGATCTTCCCAAAACACCGAAATATTGTAGGATATAATGGGCAGGATACAAAATTTGAACAATTTGTTCGCAGCCTCTATAGAAATCTTCTGCAATAAATCTAACTGGAAAGTTCGCTTTGCCGCTTTTACCACTTTGCTACGGATATGCATCGATCAGGACCATTTGGTTGTAAGCTTTACTCCAAGGTAGACATACATAGAAATTCACGAACTCAACCAATTCATCGTTCAACATGAAAACGTCCTTTTTACAGAGCCTCTCACCGTGTCAGAATTTCATAGCATTAGTTTCCCAAGGTTGATAACAAGATCGTTTTCTACACACCAAGCTTCAAGGTTCGCTAAAGCTGCTTGTACTTTGCACCTATTCGTTGACCAAATCAGCAAATCGTCTGCATAAGCAGCAAAAATTTTGGCATTTGCTATTAGTTTTGTAGTTTATAGTTTTTTTGCACTAGTTTCTTGTAGCAATAAATTGCTTTTGAATTTTACCAAGCTACAAAAAATTGCTGGATTTACATTGTAATCAATCCCAGCAAGTAAATGTTCTTCATCTGTTTCCAATTTCAGCATTTTAAAATACTTTCAAATGTTTTATTGTTGAAGGTAAAATCAAATCTAATTTATTTCAAAGAATTAGTAAATTTGGTTTATTAAGTATTCTTTATGCTTAGTAAATATCTTTGAAACAAACACATCTTAAAATGAAGCATGCTACTTAATTGACTTTTAATATTCGCTTTTCATTCTTTTTACTCTTAAAAATATAGTGTAACCTTTATGCAGAGTAGTAGTTGTTGTAATTCACTTATGAGTGATAAATGACAATTACACA
The DNA here is from genome assembly GCA_900660155.1 of Hofstenia miamia. Taxonomy (NCBI): domain Eukaryota; kingdom Metazoa; phylum Xenacoelomorpha; order Acoela; family Hofsteniidae; genus Hofstenia; species Hofstenia miamia. Next base: position 1,451,722 of record CABFPE010000102.1, read on the forward strand.
ATTATAGAGATCCAATAGCAAAAATATGAAGAGCAAAGAGTAATAAAAACACGAAGTTCACCCGGCAGTGCCAATTGTTTATTTCGAGGTTAGATGATGCTTGGTGCAGCATTTATTAAAGAGTTATTTGGAGTATTGTATAGGATGCATCATTTTTCATCTACATATTTGCATTCTTTATTCTACATACAGATATTTATATCAAATTATTTTGTTTACAAAAAGCAAACATTAAGTAAAACTGTGAGTGGACAGGAACACAATCGGTTTTCCTATATAAAGCACTGCTCAGGGATGCTCTATAACTGTAAATTATTTTGTTCGTAGAAAAGCTATATAGATTAAAATAATGAAGAGCTAAAACGATGGTTTATATATATATATATATACAGTACTGGCTAAAAGTTTGGGAACACTTACAAATTTAGAAATTTTTGTATTTTACACTAAAAAACGCAATGTAGAAACAATATGATAACAACATGTAGAAAGTAAATTGCTAATACAGAAAGACTCACTAATATTTTGTATCTACGCCATTATTGGCTAAACATGCAGCAATGCGATTTGACATTGACTTGACCAGCTTTCTATAATAATCATCAGTAACCTCTGTGCACCATACCACTTTAATTTGCTCATTCAGATTGTTGAGTGATGTGCATTGAGGTTTCCTCAGACAGTTTTTGATGTGCTGCCAGCAATTTTCAATGACTTTGAGGTCTGGGGAGCTTCCTGGCCAGTTCTCAAGCAGCTGAAAGTCTTGTGATGCAATCCACTGTTTCACAACTTTGGTGCTGTGGCAAGGAGTACCATTTTGTTGTAGTACAGATGTTCCTCAAAGCTGCATAAACATGGGAATTTTCTCCTGAATTATTTTGAGGTAGGCCTTGGCTGTGACTGCCTTGTTGTGAGGAATAAAATGCAGACCAACACGCCCATTCACAGTTATAGCACCCCAAATCATCACAGAAGGTGCTGAGTGGACAGTTTGTTGCATGTAATGTGCGTTGGTTTCTTGGTCATCAAACATGTATGATGTAAATTGGCAAATATTGGATACGTCACTAAACATTACTTGATGCTACATCTCAGGGGGTAGTGTTGGTATTGCCTGCAGAAGCATAACCAGTCTCAAATGATCTTTGAAGACAATTGGGGTTTGGCTGCTGGTTTGCACAATGGAAGATCAAAAGTGGTATTCAATCAAAGTCTAATGGTGCGTGTTGATACATTCTGCACTACCGCACCTAGATTTGCTTTGACTGCAGAAGATGAAGAGAATGTTTGATTGATGACGTAATGGTGAATGAGACAGTCAGCCTGAGGGGTTGTCACTTTTGGTTTTCCAGACTGCTTGTGAGAGGAAAAATTTTGCAGTTGCTGATAGTGAGTAACATTTCTGGATACCGAAGATGCTGAAACGCCAATTCTAACAGCTATAGCGTGATAAGTGTACCCATCCTCGTACACGATATGAATTTGAGCACTCTTTGTTGGTGAAATTTAACTATCACGGATAATATATAAACTATAATGATAGTGATTTTTCAGTGAAAATGTATTGTGTGTAAATCTAAAGTTGTGTTAATTTGATTGGCTAAATGAATCTGTTGTAAATTCTAATAAAAAATTGGGAATTCCAGGAATTTTTGAAGTTTCTGGAAATAACATAAAGCACGCCTTAGACAGGTTACTGTTTCCAAACTTTTGGCCAGTGCTGTATATACATACAGTGTTATCCCCGTGGGGGAAAGTGACGGTTATGCTATTATAAAACGAACTACTTTTCAATCACTATACTAAAAACCTGGATACTTATATAAGAAATAGTAAGGTGTAATGCTCAAAGCACTGCAAAATTGCTGATAAAATATTGGAATGTGTCAATGATATACGTGGCTCGCGGAAGACAGACGGACTATCTTCTCTATTGGGATCTAATCCTCTGAAGTTCTTATAAGATCTATTTGGGAAATTTGCCGCTATTACAACAAAACTTGACGCTTCATGTTACTTGAACGTTTCAGACATTGAATGACTTGAATTCAATTATTGAACCTCATGAAGTATATGAACATCTGAATACGCTGCATCCTCATAAGTCAACAGGGTAGGGGGGGTAGTATTCCAAAAACGCCTTCAGTTTCCTCCTGGGCCAATAAAACATATTGTGAATGTGAGCCTAACTGAAAGCAATTTCCCATGAAATTGAAATTAAGATTGGTAAGCGCAATTCTGAAAACATCCCCCAACATCAGCTAAACTGAGTCCTTTTATTATGTTTTCTACTCTTGCAAAATTTGATGAGAAGTTATAATGAAAACTTAAAAATGTGAGTCGACCTGATGTGGAACAATTTGTTTATAGAGGAAAGTCCTCTACAACAGCAGCGTTAATCACTTTGGTGGACAAAATATCTCGAGGAATGGATAAAACTTACTCTATGCATATGACTTTTCAAAAGCCTTCGACACAGTTAGTCACCAGTCTTTGTTAGATACTCTTAAACGAATTGGTATGCGCAATGGTTTCATCAAAGAGCTGGTATCATATCTAACAAGTCGAACATTTCGAATAAAGCTTGGACAAATATTCACTCAATTAACAGAGGCGTCCACCAAACATCTTGTTATCAGTTCCTGGCTGTTTACACACTACATCTCAGATTTGAAACCTAGTCATGATGGCAATTGTCAATTCAATTATGCAGAATGCTGATGACATAACTAGTATATCATCAGTTCGATGAGATGATGTAGCAATTGTTTCCAGAAGAACTTATAAATGTCCAATCAATAAGCAATTGGGTGGGATGACTAAATAACTTCAGGTGGAATCAACATGTTGACTATTTATTACGCATATTACAATCAATTGTTAACTCAGACACCCTGCACATGCTGTTTGAGTCCCTCATCGTAACTTTAATGGGCTGCGAAATATCTTAACAATAAATATCAAAAGATCTGTAACAGTTTATAGGATTTTTGGTCATTATGGAACTGATCAATTGAACATCGAACAGAGATGGTATTAAGTCGCTGCTAAATTGTTCAACGCGGCACAGTTATGTGACCAGAGTTTAAATATACTTTTACTTGCTTCTCACTGAGCCCCAGAGGAAAAACTCTTTAGAGCTTAGTTGCGAGCAAGCTAATTAATCCCTTTTTCTGTTTGTGAATATCTACTGTAAATATCTAGGAATTATTCATCAATTTGGGTGTGCTCTACACTTTTATTGTATATATTATATCGTCTAAATTTGCAATGTTGCTTTTTATGAATATATATCTATCTACTCTAGAATAAATCTTTTCTCTGGAACTATGTTTAATAAAATTGCATGTTAGTTTTGTTAACGGCATGTATAAGAATCGGTCGGTACATATGTCCTGAACCAATTTGAAGTATATTATTTTTATAGAAACAAAATTTTACTTAGAATGATAGATTCCAAAGAAGGACAGTGGCTGATATTTACAACTGTTAACTCGTATATTAACCGTTTTATGACATTTTTGTTATACTTAGCAACATATTCGCTATAATAATTCTGCTCCAACCAAAATTTCTGGCTTATCCTTTCGTCACTTACATCATTAATATTCTTATTGTTGATATTGGTATTGGAATGAGTGATTTTTTATTGATATTAGTGATTGAACTTTTCTCCTCACATTTGCATTACATTGGATTTTATTTCAAAAATATTTTGATTCTAATTACTATCTTAGCGCATTTATTATATATATATATATATATATATATATATATATATAAACTTAAACTACTTCTACCATTTTGCTTGTTTATTATAAACCAAGTTTTGTCAATGGAAAATATGACAAACTGTTTAAATTTTTTATGTAAATCCAATGTTGCGCTTTTGCTAGTATTTTGTAGAAGCAGTATCTTGCATTTTCTCAGTCGAAATAGGACTTATTAATCCATTACTACAGAAAAAACTTCGATTTTTAGAATATATTTTTGTTTGCATCGTATAAGTTAAGTGTTTTTATATTTGGGTGTCATTAGACTGATTTTCACTTTTGGATTCTATTATTACTTAAGTAATGCTTGCATATCCATTAATGCTTAGCAAGTGGTAAACAAGAAAACAAAACAGATGTGGAATATTCATGAATTTCCAACAATTATTTGCTGGTCGAAAATTTAAATCTTGTCCACTTTTTTTCAAATGCGAAGATAAAAATGTTTTTTGCCTTAGAGGTTGTATAAAATTCAAACTGTAGATCCTTCCAAAAACGGAGAAACATAATAATATACAATTAAATATTTTTTATTTATAATTACTTTACGTTTAGCTTAATGTACTTTAAATTTAGGAATTTTGCTTTTATTTATAGTCATTTTGTGTTTTTTCTGAAACATATATGGTAGTTTTTTGCACTAGGTTTTCTTAGATTTTTTATAAAATCACTTTTACTTACAGGTTAGGAAGTCTCGTTCAAGAGAATATTTTCCGAATGTAATTATTACTTATTAACACGCGCACATCCACGTCGGTGCCTCAGAGGCACCGCTTGATTTATTATTTTAAATTTTACTTTAAAATAACATTTAAAATGTGTGAACGTTTATGAGAACTTATTTAATACATATTGAAACATATTCATGATAATTATATATAATTATATAAAAAAATAAGGAGTCACATGTCAAACACAAAAATAAAATCATGGCAGTTACTATGCACATATTTTAGTTCCAAATACATAACGTCACTCATTGAGACAGGATTCACACTGGCGTTGAACTTCGCTGTGCTCACCACAAACGGAAAGTCCACAAAGGTTGCACAGCTGTATACTTCGACGTCGACGAGCTGGAGGGCATATATGGCAAACTTGCCGGAGATTGTTTGGATGTGGTGCAGGAGGAGGGCGAGGAACTGGATGTCCATACAGAGCAAGACAGTTCTTGACTTCTAGGGGCAATCGTTGACCAGTAAGAGCTCTTGTTCTTAGGGTAGATGTCACAAGCTCTTTTGCCAAAGATTCGAGGAATAACTTTCTGCCGCCTTGGCGAACACATGCTTTATGCTACTATAGTCATTTTATATTGGCCAATGAAATTCACCTGTTACGCTGAGTGTGAAGAGTGGAAAGACAGAGTATTGATCGCTCCGCATATATAATTATTGTACTGTGTTGATGCATAAAAGCGTGTATTGATTTACTTACATTCCTACCTAAAAAGAAGGTGCCTCTGAGGCACCGACGTGGATGTCCATGTACTAACAATTCGAGCGGATATGCGTGAGTTAAGTAATCTATGCATTTATTCACATATTTAAAATAATATGCAAGTGTTGCTAATCGACATTTCTCCATTCTCAAAATTTGAAGCAAACTGTATTGACGCAGTCCGTATAACAACAATGTTATATAAAATTTTGATAACAGCATTTTGCATATGAAACTTTGGAGGCAAATATTGAAAAAATGGAATATTATTTTAGTAGTTTTTAACCCGTGCTATTGATTCTAAGCGAACCTAGAACCTTATTAGTGAATAATATTGTTTCAAAACTTACACTGTAGTAATTCGTTGAAAATTTTTTAACTTTTATTTGCAGTCATAATTCTACTTAGCCAGCCGCATACTCAGTAGCATAGGAACTTAACCCGTTTGAGGTATAATTTTAACGAACTTTTTAGACTTACACAAGGTTGTGCTATTAATGCCTTAGCATATAGTATCAAGCCTTCTTTCAAGATCTTTTAGAAATCAAGAGTTTACTAGCTTAGAATCTTCAATGAACTCTGTAACACGCCAATGTGACAAAAAGAATTTCAATATTATGTTGTATTGTTGATTGGAAATAATAATAACCTTAGTAAAAGAATAGAGAATGGCAGTTCCACAGAAATTAGCTATACTTTAAAAGAAGAAATATATGTGCGATTTTTTGTCATATATATGTTTGATATTATATTACATAGTAAACAATCACTTTATGTTGATCATTTGGCCTATTGCAATTAATAAATCAATAGCACTAAGCACTGTTTTATTCAATTTTTACTTTTTAAGGAATTGAAACGTGATGTACATACATTGCATTAGTTCCATTCGTTTTAGCAATGCCAATGAAATTCAGAGGCTATACTACGTTTTCATAACTCGATGCAAAAGCAGATTTAACCAATTATGAAAATTAGTATATTATTAATCTATATTAGCACTGACTCAAACTTTGCAAATTCTAAAATTTACATAGCGATATATTTAAAATTGAGCAAACTCTTAAAATATAACATTTTTTAAATTTGAAATGCTAAATTACTGTTTTTATCTTAATTTTACTAATTTACCAAAATCCTGCTAAAAGCCTTACTACCCAATGATTTCTTCTACTATGGGTTGATAGTAATATTTAACTTTGAAATGTTGGGAAAAATTGGTTAAATCAATATAGTCATCTATCGGCAATGGCTGTGACGCTCTTTCAAAGCAATATTTAAAAATTTAAAAATTTATTTTAGTGGAAAAGCAAATATGAAGTTTGCTTTGCTAAATACAGGAGACAAAATGCCTCTTTGTATATTTCATAGAGCAATTTGTCATAGAAATATCAGTACATATCACTTCTTGGAATAGTACTTGGTATATATTTCAACTACGCTTTCACAATAGCTGGTGGAAAAGTAGGACACTGTCAAATTTTTACTTTCTTGGACATTTAGCTTATAGGTAAGTCGGAAATCTTCGTATATAAAATAATGTTAATATTAGATTATCCAGATGTCACATGCAGTAGATTAACAGACATTATTGTGTAGTTTTTAAACATGCAAATAATATTAAAAGTTGTTCGTTAATTTGCTTTCTCTAAAGAGCGCCCTCCTGAATATCCTGGAGAATCTTTTGAAACCAAACTTTGATTCATAGAAATTTCTGTATTGAACTCCATTTATATGTATTGTGATGTTAAAATTTAAAGCTAGAACGGCTTTATATTGACTCTACTTTGCACTAATAATTCAATGCCTCATTGTGCATATAATGGCAATCTGCATTGACATACGAGTTCAATTCAGAGATGAACATGCACACACAATCTAAGCATTGCCCTACACTACTCTTCAATTTTCAGGTTACAAAACCAATTTGGGTTATGTTAGTAATGTACAAGATGAAATTGAAAACTTAAATATAACCTTAGCAGGTTATGAAAAGCCTATGTAACATTTATAACATAAAAAATGGAAATATTTATTCTTAATTGCTGAGCCAGTTATTTTGGCCCGTTCTTCGATCCAGTTTTTGCAATATATCGGCCAAACCCGGGTAACCCTAGCCCATATCTATCTCTGGTTTTTCTATAAACGAGCTAATTTTTGTAAAACTGTTACTTAGTGTAAAAAATGATTATGTTTAGCGTAGGCAATTTATCCCTCATATTTTTTGAATTGGAAAGGTTTTTTCATCTGAACTTTCCTTTTTTACTTCAAAGCCTTTTCAAGAAAATACGTTACATTTCTCATGGCAATTTCTTGGATCAAGAGTTTTATAATCAGCATACCACTATATTATTTAATATTACCACCAACTTAACATGTCATGAAACATTTCCTATATAAAGTTTGCAAATCTGAAAAGTTACTAAAATTGAGCAGTCTAATATGTTGCATTTTCAATAATTTCATAATTGGTTTGCTTTATATAAGAGCATATTTTCAAGAAAATGAATTTATTGAACATCAAATTTTCAAGTTAATGGGTAAAAAGTATATATTTGATATTTCCTTAAATATGTTTGTATCTATGTATGTATGTATGTATGTATGTATGTATGTATGTATGTATGTATGTATGTATGTACGTATATATATATATATATATATATATATATATATATATATATATATTTGTTGCCTTAATGCTAAGCTTCTTAATCATTTTAGGGAATGGACTTTCGTGCTTAAGCACGAATAGTAATTACTATTCCATCGTCAGTAAAATAAAATTACATTTACATTCCGAAATGTATTTGCACCCAAAAATACACAGAGCATCAACATTCGACTTTAATATTTTTATTAAAACACAATTACAACATGCAGCAAGGTCGTAGAATAAATTTATATTCGGAAAGAGAACTTCATTTAAATACGAAATTTCATCAAACTCTCCATTTATTTTGATTTATTTTAATTAACAATTTATAACTTTATATTCTTACCACCAATTAGTTTTAGTTTGACAACGTGTACTATATATCTAGCGATTTACATGGGCGAAAGTATATCAGTGTATATTTCACGATTTGAAATTTGAATTTAAACTTAATATAAATGCTGTGCAAATAGTAGAAAAGGATGAGGGATTAATTTTAGCTTAGGTTAGGGTTATTGGCCTGATTTTCTAAAGTAAGCTGTAACAGTTATTTTAAATAATTTACAACGTCATGTTGGACAACAATATGCTGGAATTTGGGATAATTATATTACCGGATTTTGTTGTACATATAATATCTACATACACCCCATCTTGTGTACCAGAGTTCTCAACAAGAATAATCTCGAACCCAATCTGATTTAGGGTTTAAGTCTGTTTTTATCGTTTTTCTATTCATAATTGTATAACTTTATTTTGTTGAAGAAATTCGATGAATATATCACTTAAATTGTGCCCCAGAGTTCTCAAACTCGAAACCAACTCGGACCCGATTTAGGGTTAGGGTTTGGGTAAGTGTTGGGTCTGTTTTATTGTTTTGCTTCTGATCATTATATTACTCTAACTTGGAGAAGAGACTTTATGGGCATTTCACTTATGTATACACCAGAGTTATCAGCCTGAGAAATGACTCGATTCCAGGTTAGAGTTTGAGTTGAGTTCAGATCTACTTTTTTGTCTTGGTTTGGACTTCAAGTCCAAAACTAAGACTTGATGAAAGCTCTGTTGTGAACGCAGAGCCGAGATCTATGTCTGAGCTTGTATGACTTTACATTTATAACTTCGAATTAATGAACTTAGTAAAATTATCAGTATCTGGGTTGAAACGCGGTATACTACTGACAAGATCAATTTATCTGAGAATGTATATAGGCTAGGAACATCATATTGATTCACAAAGTTTGTTTTATTGTCTCCTCTGCACAAAGCTAAAATGTTTTTCCCAAAAAATTATATTTATCAAAATGTAAAAAATGAAATTCCCAATTTTCAAGGGTCTCAGAATAGTATTTGGCGATTTTTAATATGGGAAATTTGAAATATTGGTGGTGATTTCTAGGGCGAAAGTCATTTTTTGATATATATATATGTATAAAGAATATATATATATATATATATATATATACATATATATAAATATATATATATATATATATATATATATCAGAATTATTTTTTATGAAATTTTATTATTTAGAAGTATGAAGAAATTAACATAAATGGAGAAACTATGTGTCAAACTGCTTTGCTAGAAGAAAAGTTAGCTATAATATTATCCATAATCGAACTGGTAGTGAAATTGGCAATACCTTCTTCAATTTTAATATTTCTTAACAGTGGGATCCTTGTTGTTGTTTTTCATCGAAATTCAAAGTCAAAGTCCGAAAAATCAAATGAAGGGTAATGTTTGAAAATTTTTTTTTATTTCTGCTTAGATATACATGTATATGATACAAGGGCGTCGTGCTCTATATACACGGGCCACCCGCCACCCAACTTTCTAAAAATTGTCAGAAATTGTGAATAATTTCTGTGGCTTGCATATGTAAACGGAGTAAATTCAGGATAAAACTTTTGAACTTTCATGAACAATTGAAAAGAAAATAAACTTAAATGTCATTCGCTATTTAATAAAAAGTCTTTCGCATGTTTAATAATGCTGTGGGAATTTATATCATAATATTTTTATTCAGTTTATCGTGGTAAATAAAATTGGGTTGACACAATTTTTTTGATGCATGACGCCATTGATATGATAATAAATATTTTGATAAATTCTGATATGTGTGTGTATGTGTTTGTACTATTTTTATAACGCATTTAGAAAATTTTCAATTGGGATTTCTTCACTTATTGTTTCATATTTATTGGGATCGCTAAAGCATTGGTACTCTCTTGTTTTGTGCGAGTAGTTTCTCCAATGCCAAGGACTGTGATGTCGCTTCCAGTGAGATATCACTTGCAAATCACGTGCAAATCCCCTCACAAATTTATGTGGCCATTGATGCCCCTTTTGCTTTGACTTCACATATCTAAACAAAATTTGCTTCTTTGCCAATAAGTAAGAATAAACCCTACATAGGAAAAGCATCTTAACTACAATCGATGAAATATTGGAATTTCATTGTACTTATTAATCATTGCATTGGTTTTTTATATTTATTTTATAAATTTATACATTGGCTTTGCTAATTTCTCAACATTTGAATATTTTTAAGATAAAATATATTGTAACATTAGTATTTAAGAAAGGCAATAAAAGCAAATTGATACTACTACAAATATTTCAAGCCAAAGTTCGATTGGTTGCGTCCTTTCAACGTTGCTCAGCTGAATTAATGTTTTTACATTTTTTAAAAATCCTCACTCCAACTTTTCCCATTCTTCAGATCCTACTCTATGTCACAGTTGCAACTGCAGATTACCGCGTCACCAGGTCAGAGATTTATGCACATGCCATCGAGTCACTTTTACTCTTCAGGCTTTCGATTCAGCTCGGTCATCGTTTCACATATATTTAATAAGTGCAAAAATTAAGTTTACGTAAGAGTGCTGATCTTAATAATATCAGGTTTATTATTATGTGTGCTTTAAATAGTTTTAAAACTTCACAAGTTTTTATCATGATTTTCGTTTGTTTTGTAGTTTGCTAACGCTAAATGAATATTAAGTCGTTGAAATTCCGAATTTGGGTCAAATCTTAGTTGGAATTTTGGTAGAGCATTCGAATGTACAGTATATGCAAGCATGGTCATATATTTTAGAAATTTACCGTGTCTCATTGTCTCACCGGGTCAAATCATATCGGGGTTATATGGGTAGCCGGGTCAAACTTTGTGACCCGATTGCAATTCGCTGCTCTCCGCATCGTGATCCACTCCTTAAGTTATTCATATCTTATATGTACAATTAAAATATTTTCAAAATCTAACATCACTTTATATTTATGTACATTTTCGCAGTAGAATATATTTTTATAGCGAGATTACCTACAATATATAGTATGATATAGGCATCGTATTTGAGCGATAGTAGTTCAAGTATGTCATATTTGTGAATGTTAATTTTTGTCATCACGTAGAAGTTAAATATACTTTCCACGCATTTAGTTTATCTTCTGCTTGTACAAGGTATTTATGTACATACAGGTAATTGTTGCATAAAAATTATAATTTTTTTATCACATATTTTTTCTCGGAAAAAAAATTTTGTTGTTCTAATTCACGTTGCAGATCGGGTTTTACAAGTACATTTCAAGAATGATATTGAAAGCAAAGAATGCATAAATGATTAAAACATTTTTAGAGAATTTTATTAAGCTAAAAATGTTGATAAAGTGATTTTTTGCATTACATAGATGTGGTATGCGTCTAAAATTATTTAGGACCAGATATATCCATGCATACACATGTAATATGTCAAATAATATTTGATAATGCTATATGCAGACAACTGTCAGTGGGAAATCTAGGCAACAAGACCGTTAAGACCAGCACTAATCCTAACCCAAATTTAACTAACCAAATTATTAAAAAGCATTTGCTTTTCTGAATAAAGACACTATTTAGAGCCATATCGTATTCTTCCATAGTTAAGGATTGCCTACTGTGAATGCTGCAAACAGAGCCTTTGTGTCAGCTTCAGCACTGAAAACACCACTTTTCCTTGAAACGTCATTTTCTTTCCTAATTAATATTGCAATGGATTACTTAAAAGAACCCCTGTTTTTGTTCACATTTGAAGGGCAGATTTTACACATTATTAAACTTCAAATCTCTAAGTTCCATAATCATTAAGCTTTTTATCAGTAAGTTGAACCACTAATTATTATAATTAAAGCATGTTAAAGTTTGAAGTAGAGTTGAATGAACAAGAAACACTAGTGACTTGTCCACTTTATCCGCTTAATCAAAACCTGAGTATTCTTCAAGAGGGTCACTTTGTGATTAACAATGCTAAATTTATTAAATAGGCATTACAAAACACTTAATTTTCTATTTGAACCTGGATACATTTACCATTTTAGCTGTTCAAATATATTGATTTAACAGAGTCATTTAATTGAGAGCAAGAAGAACAATAGCAACAACAACAAAGCTGTATTCATAAAGCGCAATTTTTATAAAAGAAATAATAATTACAATCAAGTGCGGTCAATGATAAAAATTTAATATTAACAGAACGGATGAATTCACAAAATGATGATATTCGAGTTTCTTTCATTTCTCTGATTTCTATGGAAAGTGCATTGAATGCTATTGGTGCAGGGACAGAAAATTTGCAGAGGTTCTTTCCCTTTCACATTTTTCTGAAGAAGAGAAATTTGTTTTTATTTCTTGGCTCATAGACGACTCGGAGATTTGATATTACCACCATTTATTTCTGTTTAGATTTAAGCACGTGTTTTGGTTACTTTAACAGAAATATATATTTGGTTTATTGTTATTTGACATGCAATTTCTAGACCAAAATAATTTATACATCTCAAAGTTGCGACTAATCAGCGTCTACCAGGTGTTGAAATTGTGCTTATATAATAAGAGATGGAACACAGAATTTAAGGTTATCATATACATGTATTACTGAAAATTTGTATACAATTTGAAACCTAATTTGAATATTATGTAAAGCATTTGCCTAAAACACACTGCTGTTATCACTGGAATTGTCTTTAAAAAATTAGAGTTTTTGAATGAATATTGCTATTTCTAAGTTTTATCATTATACTGTCAACATAACTTGCATGCACTGATCATGATCAGTTTTGACACAAATTCGTAAGAAACTGTAATAGAACCATCAAAAATGAAACTAACACCAAGAAAACCGAACATAGAGTTTGATCTCATCATTAATATAGATTCCTCACCAATCCAATATGTATATGATACTTATTAATTTCATATTTTTCCAATATATCAAAACAGTTTTCATGAATCAACGTGTAACAAACTAGAATTTTTTTCGGGAAAATAGCCGCACCACGAAATGCTACTGAATTTGACTATAAAATCGATAAAGTCCAAAAAGCTGACTGTCATTTAAAAGTGACAACGAGAACTGAAATTAAAATTATGAGAATTTTTCAAGATTGCATACATTCTACCTCAATTAAGTAAAGTATCCTTCAGAACAAAATAAAAATCGAACATCACAAAAAGAGATATCTTCAGAACATCCACTGTAAACGAAAACAGGGAAGTCATATAACTTTCCGATGATTTAAAACGGAGTCGGGATATCACACCTATGACATATGGATTGTTTCGTGGGTTATAATTACAACATACTACATTGAATCGTATCAGAAATTTATTATTCATAGGAATTTGAAACTTCTTTGAACTCCTATCTATAATTGTTTTTTAGTTCATCAGCCTTAGGTAAACTAAATTTATCCCTTAGCTGCAATTCATCTCGAGAATCATTTTGAATTTTCGAGGTTGACTATACATTTTCTACTCAATACTGCTCAATAGAACTATATTAGTTTGAGATGATGTGAATATTTAGAATAGGGGATATTCAACAATGCAGATTTTGCGATCCCTGTTTTTGTTGAGTTAAATGAAATGTCCCCATATACTATTAGCGTTGCCTAATGAGCTCACCACATAATCCGGATTTTGGCAATTATGGTTTTAGGAAGATTCTTAAAACCACAATTTCCAAAATCCAGATCATGTGTGATGAAAATTTTGGAAGGTAAGTAGTCCTAATGTTTGCCACAACTTTTAAACATTTCTTCACGGTTTGCAATGCTATGTACCCTTCTACACACTGCATAAAAACAGTAAACTAATTGCGTGGTTGATAACGTAATTTTTGTTTACTGTATTATACAGTTGGAGAACCTGAACCTCTAATCAGTGTCGCATAACAAAACACTCAATATATTTACTGTTGCTTGGCAACATTTATAACAGATTTTAAGAATATTTACCATTAGTGGATATTAATTTTGATTGTCATTTACACTTTCCTTAAAACACAACATGACCTTATTTTTTGTGTGTTAACTTTCGCTTGCTTGGTCCGTCATTTAAGTATTTAAGTAGGCATTAAATTCATTTATTAAAAAATTGTTGGGGAAGCATCGCTTGTCTTGCTAAAACGTACGAGCCGCCTATGTTGAGGGTTAATATCTTTCCACAAATATGGCCTTAGCAAAGATATAGGAGCTGCTGATTACCCATATGTTAAGATGAAGTAAGAGTGGTCGGCATTAATAAGATTAACTAAATGTACGGAATTCTATTTTCAGACACACTTTAGATTATATATAAAATTTAGATTGAATATTGAACCCTTAAAAGACTTCGATTGAGTAGGTGTCATTCTTTTTCAAACCTCTGGACCTAGCTCTTGTCAGTTTGCAAGGGCTGAGTTTCAACCTAAGCCTAATTATATTTCTGAGTTTTGATATGGTTTAGTCTTCTCATCTGTGTTCCTGCAAATCTTACGCAGTGCTTTCACTACTTCCTTTTAGTTTTAATAAAAGTGGAAATTTTGTTATTGTTGATGAGGAAGATGATGTTGGCTTTTATTGGAGTCATTGCTAATTGTTTTCATTCACGTTTTGGGATATTGCTATCATTAACTTCAGATTCAAATGCACTCAATTCTGAATAAATTGCCTTCTCTTCCTTTTAAATGTTTTCTTGAATGCAATTGAACTTAACGCATTGTATTACGACCTCTATCATTTTCAAAAAGTTTTCATGTTTTTATTGTAAACTGCAAATATCATAACTTTCCAAATACAAACCTCTCAACCACTTAATTTATATTGAGTGTTTGCCTTACTGCATGCTAAAATCTTATGAATATTTCTGTAAAAATGATCTTGAGTATTAAGTTTAGATGTACGTACATTTTAACAGCAAATAATAATAAGGTCATCAATAAATATCTTGAAAATAAAAATATATATGATTTTCTAAATTAGCGAATACAGTTCAGCTGAATTTCAGGGCGGACTTTTTTACACAGAAAATGAATTTTGATCCAACTCCGTTTCCATTAATTTTTGTATAAAAATTGATCCAAATATTACCCAACGATAATTTTATTTGTTCTACAGGTTTTGCTTTATTGTCCAATACATTGGTATTATAAAGGTATTATAAAGAATACCATTTAAGGGGAAAAGAATATACAGCAAAATGATATATATGTATATATATATATATATATATATATATATA
>CABFPE010000102.1:1469821-1482885 GCA_900660155.1 Hofstenia miamia
GAGCTTGAGCACTAAGTCGATTTGTGTTCATAGTTTATTTCACTCATTAGGGCACACATAACAAACATAGTTTTCATGAGATTGAGCTGAGTTGGAATCACAATGGATCAAATCTGTAACTACGAAATGGATGGAGTTGTTGGCAGTTCTGGCGAACCTGTTATGATCTCAGTGACTTGGCGTCGGGCAAGTGCGCCCAGAGATTTCAGTACTCTTCAATTGATGAAGTATCTAAACAATACTACTTACTAGTTGTTATTGGAACATCTGTTAGTGCAGTGTGGAATATACAATTAAAGGACAGAAGAAGAAACTTAGATAATACTTACCCCGTGATAGCTGGCGCTGATCCCTGGATTGATTCTCTAAATAGATTATCTAGCTATGAAGTGTTAGTTTCACCTGGGTAGCGATATTACAACATGCAATATCGCTTCCACGCTAATCATGGAAAATATAACCACAAAATATATAAAGTGACTTTTTACACTTAGGCAAAGATTATATTTCAAAAAAATTTGAAAAGTTGTTGATTAAACTTAAAAAATTCGGATATCAACACAACTAAATGCAGTTCATTATGTGTTTAAGTTAAGTTAAGTTCAATGCATAAATATATTTACAGCAGTATTTCCAGACATATTTTTCATTGTACACTTCTAATATTTTAAACCAATTAAGGAATCAGAGTTAAAAGCATTACAAGAAACAAAGCGACCTATTCACACCGACAAAGCACAACTGGCTATGCAAAAACAAGCTGAGCACATTTACTGATTTTTGCCTCTATATCACCTATATTTGTAAGCACACATACACATACGCACACTCATACATTCACAAATAAATTTCATATTATTCAATTTTGTATTTATACTTTGTGGGGGATTTTCATAGTCCATGATTTCATTCCAGCTATTGTTTTAATGCAATAATTAAACAAGTCAAGCAATGAAGGCAAAGAATATGTAAATATATATGCTAGTGTATCTCAACACACTCTATTTGCATTGTGTGCACATTTCAAAACATTGTGGTAAATAAATTTCAGCAAAAATTTGAAAGTCATTTTAAAGTATTTGATTTGAGCAATTTAAAAGAAATATTTGTAATCAGTATAGATTATTTGTAAGTGAGGGCACAGCGCACAAAGTCAGAGGTACACGGCTGTCTGACCTATCCTCCGGTTTAGTATAACCTGGGTAAGACTCGAATTTATTCAGGTAAAAAAATCATTTTGCTACCCGCATAGGCATTGTAGGAAAACATTATAAATTCCTTTGCAACTAAATGCTTAAAACTACTTTAATAGGTGCAATTTGCTTATAGAGGTGGTGTTCGACTACTATATGCACAGATTTTGTTCTCTCAAGCCTTGAGAGAACAAAATCTGTGCATATAGTATTATTACTGAGTAATAATTTGATTAATATATATATATATATATATAAGTTGAACCACACTCGGGTTATTATAAATTGTTGGGCTGGTTACATAAAAATTCAAACTTATTCCCATATGTGCTTACAATTTCAACTTCTAGTTGCAAACATTTTAATGGATTTTTTTACAATAACAACAATTCCATGTACTGTATATAGAGAATTTTAAATCTACTGGCTACCATGCTGACTTGACCAAGCAAGCTATCACCTGATGTGGAACCATTAAACGAAATATTTCTTGCTACAAAATTTGATTTAGCGTGCTATCTTAATGCATGGCATAAAAAATTTTTATGCCATCACAAAATCTTTTTGTATAGTGAAGCAGTACGCATTATAGTGGGTTCATCAAACAATTAAAGGTTTTCACAAGCAAAGAAGTAAGTTAAATTTCTAGAAATATATCATCCATTCTCCCACTATAATTGAAGTATTGCATTGACAGTGGTGTTTTGGCTTCCATTCCAAACATCGCCTTAAATGGTGCCATTCCCATTGTCGAGTGTACAGACATGTTATAAAAATACTCAACCATTTCGATCACTTTTTGCCATTTCTGTCCTCCTATCTTTAATGTTGTGACCCTTGTTAATTTGATTAACGTTTGGTTCAATCTTTCTACTGCACCATTCGCCTGTGGGTGATATGCTGTTGTTTTTTCACTGACTATTTCTAATAACCAAGACATTTCCTGGAGATAGACCACTTTCAAGCTGCGGACCTTTGTCTGTGATTATTGTCTCAATCAGTCCAAACTTCAAGATCCAATCCTTCATTACTATCTCTGCTGTTGTTTCCACCATTGTGTTTTTCATCTGGATCATGCTTGCGTATTTGGTAAAATTATCCACCATTACTAGCAGGTGTTGATACCCTTCTTCATCTCTCGATAGCATCTCCAGGGCTATGTATACAATCTCGTTGGGTTGTGTAGTGATGATCTTCCCTAGTAGTGCTCTCTGGGTTGGAAAATGCTGCCTGTTGTTTAGGAGGCATGTTGTGCATTTGTTAATGACTTCCTCTGTGACTTTCCTGACCACTATCATGATAAACCTTGAGTTGAAAGTGCTTTCTGTTTGTGTAATGCTTAGATGGCCCCTCTCATGCACTTTCCTTATTAATTCCCTTTTGTAATATTCTGGGATTGCAATCCTGTTGTTCTGAGATTTCACATATAGGAGTCCATTTTTGTTTATCTTCCATTTGTATCTTTCATAGTATCTCACTGTTAATTTTGATAGTTTCAATTGGAGCTCTTTTTTATGATTTCGTCCTGTATGATGTTGTCCCTTTGTTTTTCTATGATCTCTTGCTCTGATATCTCTTCTTTTATCATAATTGGTAAGACTGTTTGCCCTTTCTTATCAACATTTATTTTGGGTAATCCTTCATATTCTCTATGTGGTAGGAATTGAAATTGCTTCTTTTCACCATCTTCCTTTGCTGCATCTCTTTGATACTCCAGGAGTGCAGTCCAGATGTCTGCATTAGTGTGTAGTGTTCCTCTAAGGTGTTCAATAGTGAAAGTAAATTTGTTTAGGTACTTGATCCACGTCAACACTATTCCTGATTTGACTCCAGAGAACTTCTTTAGCCATGCTAAACCACTGTTGTCTGTGCAGATCCTGAATTCTCATCTGATTAAAAAATGCCTGAATTTCTTGATGCTTTCAATTAGGGCTAACATCTCTAATTTTGTTGAACCATTATTTTTCTCACTTGGTTTCAGTTTGCAGCTAAAGAATTGTATTGGCACTTCTTTCCTGTTCTTTGTTTGTCCTAATGTTGCTCTGATTGCCACCCTGCTTGTGTCACAGTACAAAATGAATGTTTCTTTGTAATCTGGCAGTTTTGCTAGTTCTTCCTTGATATTATCCAACTCCTCCTGCTCCTGCCATGTCCATATAAAGGTATGGATTTCCTTATCAGTTGTGTCATTTTGGCAGTTTTCCTGGCAATGTTAGGTATGAATGTTCCATAATAGTTGAAGTAACCTATTATCCTCTGTATATCTTTTTTGTTATTTGGTTTCTCTATCCTCCAAATCATATCTCTCGTGTTATCCTTCATACATATTCGCCCTTATTCTATCACTCATTGTAAGAATATGATCTTTTCTTTCAATATGTCACATTTGTTCCCATTGATTCACAGCCCTGCTTTTTCTAGGATTGACAGTGTTCTTTCAAGCTTTTCAAGATGTTCTTCTATGGTTTTGTTCATCACAATAATGTCATCTATGTATGCATTTATGCCTTCTTCCATTTTATGTTTCTTGTTATTCAGGACCTTTGTTATATATCTCTGGAAAGTCGCCAATGCATTGCACAGTCCAAACACGATCCATTCATACAACCCATTTGTACCTGCCAATACACTTTACATAGATCTATCAACATGAAGTACTTATGCTTCCTGGCTTCATACAGCATATCTTCTATTCTGGGAAGCAGGTAATAGTCCTCTTTCATTACTTTGTTCAGTTTACAAAAATCTATACATAGTCTATAGTTCTCTCCCTGCTTTATGAACACTGTTGGTGCAATGTATGGACTTTTGCTGGTTCAAATTATTTTGCTGTTGATCAGTTCATTCAGTATTCTGTTATATTCATCCTTCATCTGCTCTGGTACTCATCTCACCAGTAGTTTTATCAGTTTATTTGTTGTCATGACTATCTTGTGAGTCTCGCCTATTGCTTGGCCAATGCTTATCTCTCCATGTTGAATATTCATTTATGTTTCTCTAACATTTCTTTAAGTTGATGCAGTTGCTTCTGGTTCAAATGCTGGTATTCCTCTTCTAATAGCAGTGGTGTCTCATAATTGTCTTCTCCATTTGCTTTTGTCCCTATGCCCTTGAATCAGCTGTTGGGATTACTTCCTACATTGATGGTTTCTGTCCACTCCCTCTCAAATCAGCTGTGTGGAGTACCTCCTGTTTTCATTTGTAAGTCCTCAAGTCAACCATACAAACTACTCTGCTCATCAATGTTTTAGATTGCTTTCCAAATTGCTTTGATGATAGATTTAAGATATTTTGGAATATTCTCACATTGGTTTTCTTCACATTAACATTACAATTTGTGGTGTTCAATATTTGTATCCTTCCTTTTCCATTTTTTATGGCACACACACTTGACAGCATTGATACTCTTTTTGTGTTAATTTCATTGTTCTCATAGAGCATTACATTCACTGTAATCTCCTCTCCTGTTTGGATTGTGTGCATCCTTCATTGATATGATTGCAACTTTACATCTTCTTCTAGTTCAAATATTATTGTTGATAGCTTGCCTTCCTCTTGTCCAATTTTGATTTCCTCCTCCTTTACCTTGATTGTTCTATTTGAGTAATTTATTATGCATCCATTCTTTGTTAAAAAATTATTGCCCAATATTACTTTTTATGGTAATAAGTTGTTATGGGTGTCTATCACTACTAGTGATTGTTCAAAGGTGGTGTTTGCTATTTTAATTTGCACTGCTTTTAGCCTTCCCTTAGTGTCTATATATTCTCTGGATGAGTTGATTAGTCTCTTGTTTGATCTTTCAAGGTCGTCTCATCTAAACCCCAATTTTGTTTTGCATTCATCAGTTATAATAGACATTACAGCTCCTGTATCAATTTTTGCCTTTGTCATCACTCCATTTATCATTATTGTTATTGTGTTGATATTATCTATGTTTGTCAAGATCATTATCAGTGCTCAGTTTTTTAGAGTTGGCACTTGAACTAGTTTTCCAATTTGTCTTTGTAGTATGCCTTCTCTTCTCCAATCATATTAATCTGTTTTTTGCAATTGTTTTTTTGTGCTTCTTCTTTCCGAAGCTATAGCACTTTACATCCCTCTCTCTCACATTATTCATTTTTCTGTCTTTATCTTTTATCTTTATAATTTTCTCCATTTTGTTTTCATTGCAGGGTTTGGTGTTCACTGTCTGTGACTTGTAACTGTTCTGCCATGACATTGGTGTTTGTTTGTGCCATGCAGCTTTTTCATAAATACAGGCATTGTTTTTTATTTTCTTTTGGATGTCCACTGTTTTTCTGATCACCTTTTCTAACTTGTCCATGTCACATTTAATCTAAAATTGAGTTTTAATGTTCTTGGGCATTCTTTGCAAATAGTTTCAATTCAAAAAGTACCTGTCAATTTGAATTTCAAATTATTGTCTGCCAAAATGAATAAAAATAGTGGAAGCAATATTGCCCCCTTCATTTTGCCAAATTGTTATTGACAAGTACTATTTGATAATACTATTCCTTAGTTGCATTTACAAAACTAAAGTAATTTTGATATACAATTAATTTAATCATAATTTTATATTAATCTTCTTTGACCAACTAATCTCTTTCTTCTTCTTTTTTTGCAAAATTAAGCTTTGGATTATGCTACAATATCAAAGGCAAAAACTAAGCACAAGAAGGGAAAATAAAAATACCAATGCAAAAACTAAACACAAGAAGGAAAAATAAATATGCCAAAAGCAATTAATATTGTATGAAAAGGCAAAAACAAATCACACCATTAATGAAACTCATACAAATCATTTCTACATTCTCATATTGTATAATAATTCATAGGACGTATTACTAATTTTTAAAACCAGCAATTATTTTCATTCATCTCCCCTCTTGCTAAAATTGAATGTGAATTGCATGTTAAATTATTAGCTAGGTAAAACATTGACATTTATCAGGTTAGAGAATACTATAGATTTTTACCTATTTACAAAGAAGATATAGAAGTTTAAATTTTTTATAATAAAACTAATGCTTATGCAATGTAATAATTTATCAAACATATTAACATAATACTAGTACATGTAGAAAAAAAGTGAAAGCAAAACTACATTTTCTAATACTAAATTGTAATATAATATGTTTTGCAATAGCATTGTTTCCAATCCCCATGTCATCATTGTGAAAAAGTTTTTTATTGATCAAAACCTTGTAATTTTCACCCAATGCACTGATGTAGCATTTAGGCAGAAAATAGTAAACACCATTGTCAAGTCTCATCTTTACTGCTATACCATATCTTGTGTTCAACTGAACAGCATCCTCAATTTTTAGCCCAAGTTTTTTTGGAAGTTCACTAACAGGACTTGCATTTGAAAAAATACATTGTGATGGCTGGGAATTGACATCATTTAAGCATTGTAAAACATTGTTGTCTTCACTAGTGTTGGAGATTGGGAAGAAAATTGCATTATTATTGACTACAAAATGTCCTCACTTGTGTTGAGTCTTGTTTTTCTTTTACAGGTGCAGGAGGAAGGGCCATCATCTCTTGTGTTAGCAAATATAATAACAAAAGAGAATATATTCCAATGATGTCAGAGGTACACCCCTGCCAATATAGATGGCCAATTATTTATGTAATATGTATAAAAAAATTTGTTACACTTTAAACAATAGATTGCAACAATTCTAATCTCATGGGACTTTTGAAAATTCCTCAAGCTTTGAAAAAAATTGGTTACATTTTATATAATAGACTACAAACAAATGTGTTTGTCAACAAATATTATAACAAAAGAGAACATATTCCACTGATGTCTGAGATACACAGATGGCTAAAGTGGTGAGAATAAAAACATGTAAGGCAATGCATCAAGAGGTGCCAATGCCACATGTCCACCTAAAGCTACCTATGTTAGAAGAAAGTCTATAGTGAAGGTTGTTGTATGAGATTATGGGTATCATCCAAAAAGTTTTAGTATTCTTGTATCTTCCCATGTTTTTGTGGAGATATCTTATTGTCTAATGAGATTTATTTCTTTTATGTTGTGCTTGCAACAGAGTTGTAGATAAGATTGCATGCCATGAGGAATATGTTGTATTAGCATGTCTGTGTTGAGTGGTGCTCATTGTTCCATTGCTTTCATGAAGTGTGATTCAGATGTAGCTCCCCACATGTACTTGGGTGTGTGTGAGGTGGAAAAAGTCAAGATCACTTATGTGGATTCCAAGGATGTTTGAAGGATTATCTGGGATGTATGTCCAAATGTGTTTTCATTGTTAATGATCATAATTAGTTGTTTTTTGTAGGTGTTGATAACTTGTTGATGCTTTTTGAGAGGAGATGTTGTGAGGTGAGTTGCTTGTAAAATCCAATTGCTGAGTCTTCTGGTAATAGGTGCAATAGCTATTTTGTAGTAGCAGAGCTTAGTGATGGAGATGTTTCAGTTTTGTTATGGGAATTTCTAGATTGTGATTTTCAGTGAGGAAAATTAATAGTAGCATAAAGCTGACTTTGTGGTTATTTCTGGTATTTGTTTGTCTGTAAAGAGTTCATAAAGAAATCTTTGTTGACATTGAATTCTGCAGCTTGGATGATATCAGATAATAGTTTTTCCACTTTTGTGGTATAGTGCTGGGATGGAGATTCAAGGTGTATGCTAGGCCATTGATCTTTGTTGATGTGAGTGGCTTTTAATTGTATCTATTTATTGTTAATGTCATTGATGGTTTCTTGTTTTTGCTTGAATGAGAATCTTGTCATTATATCAGAGGCAGTGATGGAAAGGACATAAGGTCAATAATTTTGAGATTTTGAGACAGTAGCATGGAATCAATGGCTAGATGTTGTTCTGTGATGATGTGGTACTGTGGCATGAATCAATGCATTAGGATATCAAATCAGAATGAGTTTCATGGTGGGAGGGTTTTGTTCAACCACTGTATGAGCTAGTGTTGTCTTTCATATTATGTAGAATGTTTCCAAATATATTTCCAGATTGACTGTATTGTTTGGTATTGGTGCAGTGTCTTTTATGTAGATGAAGGTGATGGTAATGTCATAGATTAGGGCTTTGACAAGTATGAGGTTCATCTGTTGGACTAGTTTTAGATCTTCTTTCTCAGCTGATTTTAACACATGTACTAGGTTTAGTGAGTTCCAGTTGATATTGATGCATTTGAGAGTTTTACAGGTTTTTCTGTTTTTTAGAAATTTGAGCAGGTTTTTTAGTGAAATATTGTCATCAAATGTGATTGTAGCATCATCCAAATAAATCTAAAAAGCTACAAACATTGAGCAAAGTTGAGAATAAGATTGAAGAAATGATGATTAGAAATATTGTATTTAGATCAATTAGATTAGTTTAGATTAATTTGTATTATGCAACCAAGAAATAATATGTGTCAAAAATAAGAGATTGGAATCAGACAATAATAATACTTTATATTATTTATATTATTTATATATATATATATATAATATATATATATTTATATATTATTTATTTATTTAATATTAATGGCTACATGTAATAATAATTAAGCAGCTAGTGACAAGTCAGGTTGTGAACAAATGAAACACTTTTACAAAATAGAGTCTAAGTTGAATTGTGCCATGTCTTGAGTATGCACTGAGCTAGGATAGGGTACACATAAACTGTATTGATGAGCTGAGATGTGGAACTCAACTAAATGGATCATCAAAGGATTGGCACAACTGGATGTGGAGATCAGCTTTGGGCAGATACCCATTATCAGTCTTTGGAGAAATTGCTGTATGCAGTTAAATCTAGCTATATTATGTTAACAGAATTCAAAGCTAAAGCAGTATCTAATTAAGTAAATCCCTACCTGCAAAACTATGACTAGTGTTATACAGTAACAAAGGATGAACAGTAAGGATGCCTGGTAGAGGATGTTACATGGCAACCATGACAGCCAAGAATAGCAACTTTCAAAAGAAAAATTCAGTGAAACTACCCACATATTATTGTAGCATCGCTGGTAGTTGTTACTATTTATCGGCCAGACCTCGCGCTTTTCTTGTTAGTGACTGGTAGTTATAATATTTGTACATATTGTAAATATTGTATATATAAAGCTGAAAGCATTTTGTAAATAGAGATAGTTTGAACTGTATTCTCTTTGAGTTCGCTAGAATCACACCCCAGTGATTCTACATTATGACAAGATCTATAAGTGAAAGTGGAAGTAAGCAACAGACAGCTACATAAAAAACAAACTAGTTAACAGAGAGAATTACCCAAAACAAAACCAAAGCACTTCAACAGGATCCTAGAATCATAATCAAGAAGGAGGACCACTACAAACCAAAAAGAAAATATGACAAAAGGTAAAAAAGGCAGCGCAAAGAAAACTGCACCCAAGGCAGTAACCCCCACAACAATATGATCATCACCATACTTAAGTGAGAACTCATCCTCTGACACTGAATTGCAACCTATCAATTCACCCCCAGAGGCAAACCCCCAGAGATGAACACCCCAGAGATAATTGATATGCTGAGGAAGAGCCAAGAAAATGGAGCACTCCTAAAACATGAAATAGAACAACTAACTAACAAAGACATGGAACAACAAAACAAAACCATACTGAGCAAAATTAGATTAAGCATGGAGATGCAACTAGACAAACAAAGCGAGTTATTCCAAAATGAGATCAAACTCCTCAAACACCAATTATCAGAGTCCAACAAAAGATTCTTAGAACAGAGTCAACAATGGCAGAAAAGGAATCAAGAACTGGAAAGGACAAATAGACAGTTAATAGAGGATAATGATCTACAAGCAGGAGAATTGGAGCAACTGAAAGTCAAATTAAGATTACTACAGTTGATGGAAGAAGAGAACAGAAGCAACACATGAATCCAGAAAATAGAATTTCATTCAAAGAAAGAGAGTGAGTTGCAAGCATCACACACACTGGCTCCCAAAGAGGTGATATATAAGGAATCTGATGAAAAGTCAGATGCTGAGAAACAAAAAATTATCAACAAAATTACAAAGGCAGTGACTATACAACTGCAGGAGGAAGACACAGTGAACAACTACAAGAAAACCAAGTACAAAAGTTCAATTTTACCACAACTGACAACTAATGATATAATACCTTGTAAGGCAACACTACCTAAATTCAATAGAAGGGTAGATGGCTAACACCTGACATTCACCAAATGGTTACAAATGTTTGAATTAACAATGGTGTAGTGCAAAGTGAGCCAGCAGGCAGCAGCAGCAAAATTCCCATTGTACCTAGCAGGAGTGGCTTCTCAACATTGTTTATTTCTAGACACAGATACAAAATTGGACTGCAAAATATTGATAGGAGATTTCATAGAGTACTATGAAAATGAAAGTTTCAAAAACCAATACCAAATTATATTAAACTCAACAAAGATGAGAAAGACGGATGATATATGAAATTGGTGGAATGATTGGTAACACTTAGCTCCAGCAATACTCCTGTTATATTTAATAGATGCAGCTTCTCAGCACAGCTTTTGGACGCAGAAATGAAAAGGAATTATGAACAACTGATCAGAGATTTCATAAACTACTATGAAAACAAAAGTTTCAAAAACCAGTACCAAATTCAAAGAAAATGAAAAAAACAAATGATATTCAAAATTACATTCAACAAGTTGAATGACTACTAATGCTGAGTTTAGAGAAAATAGATACTCAAAATACACATATATTCTCACATATCTGCAAAGGGATGCCTGAAAGCATTAGGACATAGTTTGAGATTAAATGCAATGTAGATGACAAGCTTGAAAGAGTGATTAGAAAGGCAGTTGATATACAAGCAAACATAAAAAATAACACACAAATATACAAAAAGGCTGCATGGCATAGAAAAGGACCAACATGGAGGAACAATCTCAAACCACACATCCCAAATAAAACCTATAATGAAATGAAACCAGAAAAAATCATAAAAGTAAAAGGAAAAGACGGAAAGACCAGAAAGGTAAAAGAGAAAGACGTCAACTGTTACAGCTGTGAACAGAAAGGCAACAAAAAACCAGACTGCCCAAAGCAAATAAATGTAATTGGAGACAAAGAAGCTTATTGTGATGAGGAAGATGTACTGCAAACAGAAGATTAAATGGATGAAGCATTGCCAACTGACAAGGAGTTGGAAAACTAATTAGAGTGCTGACTCATAAAAACCATGCATCAATAATGATCCATGATAATGATAGCAATCAATGGAGTAATGATTAAAGCAACAATTGACACTGGAGCAGCAACATCAATAATTACTGATGAATGTGCTACAAAGCTAGGGTTTAAACAGGAAGATTTGAACAGCTGCAATAAGAGACTAATTAATGCATCAGGAAAATATATTGATATGAAAGGAATGATAAATGCAGTACAGATGAGAATTGGTGGTGGTGGACACACATAACAATCTGTTGCATATGAAGTCATCAAAGGTGACAATTTTTTGACAAAAAATGGATGTGTCATCAACTATGCCAACAGAACCACAAAGGTGAGAGAGGAAGAAATGGAGATCACAGAAGAACAAGGGAAGCAGAAAACAATCACACTTCAACTACAGGAAGATATCCACCTACAGCCACACCAATGGAAGATGCACACAATTGAAATGGAGGATGCAATAACAGCTGACATAATGCTATATGATAATAAAGGTATCAACACTAAAAGAGTATCAATGCTGTCTAGAATTTATACAGTTAAGCATGAGAAAGGAAGAATACCAATCCTTAATGCTATGAATCAAAATGTTAATCTAAAGAAATCTCAAGTACGAATATATGGGAAGTACATCAAATCCAAAATCAGACTCATATGGAAGGCAATAGGAGATGACAATGGAGCAAGTAATTTGCAAGGTCTACTCAAGGACTTGCAAATGAAAATGGATAGTACTCCACATGGCCAATTCAAGGGTGAGTGGATGAACACCATCAAAGTTTTGAGTACTCCCAAAGGCTGACTCAAGGGCATAGGGATGAAAGCAGAAGAGGAAGAAATATACAGAACACTGGAAATAAACAACAAAGACTATTCACATTTGGAAGAACAGGAGATCATGCAACTAAGGAAATTGTTGGAAAAACACAAATGTATATTCAACTATTGAGAGATAAGCATGGGGCAAGCAGTGGGCAAAAAACACAGAATAGTTACAACAATGGACAAACCAATTAAGCTACCAGTCAGAAGGGTACCTGAACAGATGAAAGATGAAGATAATTGTATATTGGAGGAACTAATTGACAATAAAATCATCTGCACAAGCAAGAGCCCATACACAGCACCAACTGTATTCATGAAGCAAGGAGACAAGTATCACCTATGCATAGACTTTTGTAAATTAAATGAGGTGACAAAAAAGGATTCATATCCCCTAACACAGATAGAGGACATGCTCTACAAGGCCAGTAAGCACAAATATTTCACAACATTAGACCTATGCAAATGTAGCATCATCCAAAAGAACTAAGCTGCAAACAAAGATTAACGTAGAATGATTAATAATGATCAGAATTATGATTGTAAAATTTAGTTAATTATCTTATTTATTTTGTAAGATGCAACTAAGTCACAATATTGCACACTCCAAGAAAATTACTGTAGCTGATTAAGTAATTTTTGACCAATTGTAACAAGCAAAATTACACTTATGTAAGAACAGCCATATTGGCAGAAGATTTATTTGAAATTCAAAATCAGCAGGTACTTTAAAATTCTTAAATAAATAGCTTTGAATTTAAAGAGAAATTTGATGAACAATAAATTCTTCAGAGTTTATTTTATTTTCATTCTTCATTTATCTGGTTTGATTATTTAATAAAATGTGCAGCTATGCA
>CABFPE010000102.1:1501687-1511946 GCA_900660155.1 Hofstenia miamia
AGTGCCCTCTTATTATCTTTTATTATCTTTATTATCTTATATGTATTTGATCAACATGATCAACGCTTAAGGTATCACTCCGGGCGAAAGGTAGGATAACCTGAGGCTTTAAATGGTCCTCTGGTTTGACTCCTCTAGTCTAGGTGATAGTAGGTATTAGGTATAAGGATGAGTACAGTTAGGAATCGCGGTTTGCATGTAGCTATAATAATTGCATTTTCTCTAGTCTAATATGAGCTGAGACATTAGGTATTGGAAATGGTTCATCGCTTCGGCCGGAGGCCTGATTCTGTAAGAAGAAGTTTGGAATTAACTTATTCTCTGAATACTGATTAACCTTGGAATGAAAATGCTCTTGTTATCTCATTAGATAGATTACACAATAACTAGTAGTTCCCTCGGTTATGTTTAATATATCTAAAGATGGAATGCTTGCTGAGTGTTGCACGTGCTTCTACCACAAGACAAGCATTCTACAATATTAATATGATAATGATAATAATAAATGGAATACTTACAATTGATACAAGAGCAACAACATTGATAATAACTGATGAATGTGCAACAAAATTAGGATTTAAACAAGAGGACCTAGAATGATCAAAGAAAATATTAATCAACACATCTGGAGAGTACACAGAAATGAAAGGCAAGCTTAACGCAGTACAGATCACAATAGTGAACACAACCTTCAAGCAGTCACTAGTAGTGATAGACACTTACAACAAATTGCTGCCATATGAAGTGATATTAGGCAATGAATTTTTAACCAAAAATGGATGTGTGATAAACTATTCCAATAGAATGATTAAGGTAAGAGAAGAAGAAATCAAAATCAAAGAACAAGAGGACAAGCAATCAACAATAGTATTTGAACTGGAAGAAGATATTAAGCTGCAGCCATATCAATGGAGGATGCATGAGATCAAAGCAGAAAAGGAAATCACAGCAGGTATAATGATATATGGCAATAAGGGCATCAATTTGAAAAGAGTGTCAATGCCCTCAAGTGTATGTGCAATAAAAAAGGAAGGGAAGAATACCAATTCTTAATGCCACAACCACAATATCAATATGAAGAAAACCAATGTGAGAATAATTAGGAAATATGCTAAGTCTAGCATCATAGCCATCTGGAAAACAATGGAAGACATTGATGAGCAGTGTAGTTTGTATGGTTGATTTGAGGGCAATTTGACAAAAGCAATCAATGTAGCAAGTACTCCCACAGCCAATTCAAGGGCAGAGGTACAAAAGCAAACATAGAAGACCAATTTAAAATACAAATCTACTAGAGGAGGAATATCAACACTTGGATGATAAACAGGTACAGCAATTCAGAGAGGTGCTGGAGAGACATAAACAAATATTCAATTATGGCAAGATAAGTGTGGGCCAGGCAATAGGTGAAACACATAAGATAATTACAACAACAAACAAGCTGGTAAAACTGCCAGGGAGATGAGTACCAGAGCAGATGAAGGATTAATACAACAGAATACTCAATGAGCTGATTGACAACAATATAATGCAACCTAGCAAAAGCCCATATGCTGCTCTGATGGTGTTCATAAAGCAAGGAGACAAGTACAGATTATGTATAGACTTCTGGAAACTGAATGAAGTAACAAAAAAGGACTCATACCCACTTCTCAGAATAGAAGATATGCTGTATGAAGCAAGTAAGCACAAATATTTTACATTGATAGATCTATGTAAAGCATATTGGCAAGTCAAAATGGAGGAAGAGGACATTGAAAAAACGGCGTTTATTACACAATATGGGCTGTATGAATGGATATACATGGCTTTCAGCTTATGTAATGCACCAGCAACATTCCAGAGATATATAACAAAAGTATTGAAGAACAAGAAACACAAAATGGAGGAAGGTGTGAATGCCTATATTGATGACATTATCATAACAAGTGATACTATAGAGGAGCATCTAGTGAAGCTAGAAAGGACATTATCAATTCTGGAAAATGCAGGATTAAGAATTAACGCCAACAAATGTAACATATTGAAAGAAAAGATTATATTTTTGGGATGATTGATTTAGAAAGGGCAAATATGCATGAAAGATAATGTGAAAGACATGGTCTGGAAGATAGAGAAGCCAAACAACAAAAAGGACATAGAAAGGATAATGGGATTCTTTAATTATTACAGAACATTCATACACAACATCACAGGAAAAACGGCAAAAATAATGCAGCTAACGAGGAATTGGTGCCCTTTATATGGACCTGGCAAGAGCAAGAAGAACTGGATAACATGAAGGACGAATTAGCAAAGCTACCATCACTAAATACGACCTACTACAATGAAACATTCATTCTAGATTGCAATGTTAGCAAAGTAGCAATCAAAGTGACACTCAAACAAATGAAGAACAACAAGGAGGTGCCAATACAGTTCTTTTGCCAAAAACTGAAGCAAAGTGAGGAGAACTATAGATCAATAAAGCTAGAGATGCTCGCCTTAATTGAAAGCATTAAAAAATTTAGGCATTTCTTAATCAGACAATAGTGCCCTGGCATGGCTCAAAAAATTCTCAGGAGACAAGTCAGGGATAGTATCCAGATGGATTGAATACTTAAATGAATTCAATTTTACCATTGAACACCAAAGAGGAACATTCTGGACTGCACTCCCAGAGTACCAGAGGGATGCAGCAAAATTACAACAAAAAAATCTATGGTCACACAAACAAGATAGGTGACACAGTGTATGCATTTACACCAATAAAATTACACAAGTACTGCCAAATTACGAGGATATGTTAAATAACTGCAGATTACTGCTCTTTCAGAACCTAAAACAAGCAATGGCAGACATCAAAGCATCTAAATTAGATGAAAATGCCGAATTTAAAATAAACCAAATTAACAGAAATGAAATTATATATGATATGAGTGAACTAGATAGTCTAACAGAAGAGGGTTTCAACAAGAAGTTCAAAACAAATATCAGCAAAGAAAATTTACAAATGAGAGAGTTGCCAAGACAGGCAGTGAGAGATAGATATATATATGACCCCAAGGTGTTTGATTTAAATTTACTTACTGAATTTGGGCAAATTGAGAGAGATGCAACACCAACAACTGATGAGCAAAAGAGTGTGCTGAAACCAGAAAACAGAGGAGATGGCAACAAATAGTCCTTGGAGAAGAATACAGGGAAGGTCTTGAACCAGACGTCAGACAGAAGGTGGAAAGAGTGTGAACAAACCACTGAATAACTGAAGGTGCAGAGTGAGAAGGTGTCTGAGTAGTCCCCAATGCCAATTCAAGGGCAGGGAGATGAAAAGACATAACGCCTCTCCCACTGGAGATCTGCACCTCCAATTTGAGGGCAAGCAGAGAACCCATGAAAACCCCAGAGATCTGCAACACCAATTCGAGGGCACACAGAGAACTGGTGCAAAGCAGCTCAACTTTCCCTCAAGCCACTTTGCCAATTCAAGGGCAGTGAGACAAGTAGAGTTCCTGGGGGAGGTGCAAGTGGACAAAAAACCATGAACATTCGATGTATCTACTGAACCCACAGCTGGTCAAGTGCTGAAAGAGTTTACTGTGAGCCAACTTGAGGGCAAATCAGTAGAGACCATCAGCATGGATTCACTGGATGGTGAGCTAAGCACCAGTAGACCATTAAGGAGTACTCAGCAACATGCTCCCCTCAGAAACCATGTCAGAAAGAACCATACACTCAAGAGAAAGAGAACAAAGAATGTCAAAAATAGACGGAGAAACTTTGCACCTCTACTTTATGGGAATGTTAAAAATGAGAAACAATGCATATGAGAAGCTGTCACCCTACCCATCAGGATAGAAGCAAAGAAGAGACCAATGGTCAGCAAGCTAGTAAGCTACCCAAGAGAAATGAATGAGATGGTAGAAAGACCATACATGCACAGCATGGTGCACATAACATTCGACAAAAATTTCACACTCAAAACAGCTCAAGGAATCATGGCATACATCACAGGCATTCACAAAAATAGAACTGGAAGAACTGCTGAAACCATATAATCAATTAGCCATGGACATTGAATGCATCACAATAAAACTAGAAATAAAAGATAACATCCAGCCAAAAATGAGCAGAAGAGGACTAATGCAGATATTTTGGGATACACTACAAGACTGTAAAATAAATTCCCCAGCCACAATTGGACTGGCAATGCAACTGACAACAATGGAAGAATATACAGAGATAGAAAAACAGATCAGGAGGAAAATCCTCATATGCGCTCCTCCAGAAACAGTCTCTACCCCAATGGTACTCCAGAGATGGAGAATAACAAAAAAATGTATAAATCACAAAAGCATTTTTACACAAACATAAGACCTATGTCAACACCAAAGAAAAAGCAACAGCAATTGTTGATAGGGAGTATTACAAGAGAACAAAGGTTATCCTGCTCAGCAATGACAACAGGGAATGAGTATATGTTAAGGGAGTGATAACATCCTACCAACTACATACTCAAAGCAAACCCATAAATGAGCAACTGAAAGAATTAAAAGATGAAATAGACAAACAAAAAACAAAAGCAGTAATACTATTCTCTGGAGTGAATGAAGTGGTCTGGCTGGACCTCTGGGATAAGAAGTACCAATTCTATGTTGTAACTAAACAAGTCGAAATAGTCACTATTAAGAGACTAAATAAGAATGATCCACATGTGATAACAGTGCAGGAAGTCAGAGACAACATACGTTTCTTTTATAAGGACGTAGCAAACACCAGAAGACTCAGAAGAGTATTCACTTTTTTCTACCCTAATACAGCAATATGTGAAGAAATGGCACATACAAGCAGAGTGGATGCACAGATGATGCTGATAATAGCAATAAAAGGCATCCATCTCAATAGAAAATTTTACTAGATTTTTTCAGCTAAGATGAATGAGTTGAGAGACATTAGAAATATTGTAACATCCTCCACCTGGCCTATTTGCACCATGTATTATTGCTAATAACTACCACTCAGTAAATTGCGGGTGAGGAGTTACTACATTAATGAACCACCAAGCTTTTCCTCTTTACTTAACTAGCTAGGTTAATTGAGTACTAATAATCACTATTTAGGTGATGAAACCATGTGATGTTTCCTCTTTGAATCATCTGTGGGCTACTGCCCAAAGCCGATCTCCACATCACAGTTCCTCTCCTTCATGAACGATTGACTGAATCCACTGCACCATCTCAGCTCAACAAGGACTAATTATGTGTACCTTACTTTAGCTCAGTGCGTGTACTCATGTCAAGTTGTAACTGACTTAAACTCAATTTTGTAGTGTTTGTTGGTTTGATTAAGTAAAGCAACCGGGCATTGACACTAACTGCATTTAAATAATATTAAGGTAGCCATTACCGAAAAATTACTGGCTTTATAAGTTAACTAATAAATTGCAGTTTCCTATACTTACATTTAATAATGATACATGTAAGGTCATTTATTCGGTCGATTATAGTCAAGTCTCCTGCTATTAAGAATAAATATATATCCCTAGGGTTTGACTATCCAGTCGTTTCAAGCATCTACTATTTCATACATGTATAGATGTATATTTAATCACTGTAATCATTTGATGTTAATCTTTCTTCTGCAGCTTATTTCTTTTTGGGTGATGCTACACGCCCTCCTCAGCTTGCGTTATGGACAGCACTGGCTGCTCCCCATGTATGAGAGTGTCTGCTTTTCTGATTAGTGACTCCACCTCAGAATCTTCCCATGTTATTGTCGCGTTGCTTAGAAATTTTCAGTACTGCTTCTCATTGGGTGGTGACAGTATTCGCATATTTTAAGAATCGAGTCTCTCTGATGTTCTCCGCTATAGGTATCATCTCCCGTAATTCGTTCATTTTCCGTGAAAAGATTTCGAAGTATTTTTTGTACAAGCAAATGCCTTTTATTGCTATTAAGAGTGTCATTTGCGCATCAGCTTTACATGTGTGAGCTAAGTCTGCTCTCATTTGTGTGTTCAGATAAAAGAAAGTGAAGACCTTTCCTAAGCTGCGGGTGTTTGCTACGTCTTTATAGAAGAAGCTGATGTCATCCAATACTTCTTGCTCTGATATCT
The DNA here is from genome assembly GCA_900660155.1 of Hofstenia miamia. Taxonomy (NCBI): domain Eukaryota; kingdom Metazoa; phylum Xenacoelomorpha; order Acoela; family Hofsteniidae; genus Hofstenia; species Hofstenia miamia. The sequence goes on from CABFPE010000102.1 coordinate 1,507,782, forward strand.
CGCCAGGATCATTCTTTCCAATGCGCATCATAGTGATGATCTCCACTCTTTTCGTCACATCATAGTAACGATACTTTTGTTCCCACATATTGGTCCACACAATGTCGTTAACTCCTGAAAACAACATGACTGCCTGCGGCTGGCGTTTCTCTATCTCATCTCTTATTTCTTGCAGTTGAATGTGTATTGCTTTTCCTTTTGTGTATAATTGTTAGGTTTTCTTCGTCTAGGTTTATCTCTGGAATCTTTGCTATCTTTTCCTTGTATGCCATGAGTGCTTGCGCCATTTCCAATGTGAAATCTTCGTTAAATGTCATGTGGATTGTGCTTCTCATGTATGGCCTAAAGATTGTTTCGTTTAGTTCTTGTGGCTAGCTGATAAATACGTTAACTTGCTTAGCTGAACATTTTAACAAATATCAAACCAGATAAAGATGAAAACGAAATCAAAATAAACTCTGAAGAATTTATTGTTCATCATTTTTCATTTAAATTCCAAGATATTTATTTAAAAAAATCTAAGTACCTGCCAATTTCAAATTTCAAATTATTCTTCTGCCAATATTTCTGTTCTGACGTAAGCATAAATTCGCTTTTTACAATTTGTCTAATTATTTCTTAATCAGCTACTCTCTTTTTCTCATAATGGGCAATATTGTAACTTAGTTGCATAATACAAATGAATAAGATATCACACTAAATTTTACAATCATTTTTTAATCACTAATAATCTTTTTGACGTTTTTTTTTGTTTGCAGCTTGTTCCTTTGGATGATGCTACGCACCCTCCTCAGCTTGCATTATGGACAGCACAGGTTGTTCCCCATGCACTAGAGTGTCAGCTTTTCTTACGAGTGACTCTGCCTCTTTGTCTTCCCATGTAATTGCTGCATATTCCGATTGCTTTGTGATCTTCAGCACTGCCTCTTGCTCAGTTGTTACTGTGTTTGTGTATCGTAAAAATCGTGCTTCCCTGATGTTTTCTGCTATTGGTGTTATTCTCGTAACTCGTTCATCTTACGTGAGAAAATTTCAAAGTATTTCTCATACAAGCAGATTCCTTTTAGTCCTATTAGGAGCGTCATCTGCGCATTGGCTTTACATATATGGGCTAAGTCTGCTCTCATTTGTGTATCCGGGTAAAAGAAAGTAAAACCTTCCATAGGCTATGTGTATTTGCCACATCTTTGTAAAAGAAGCTAATGTTGTCTATTACTTCTTGTTCTTATATTTTGCCAGGATCGTTTTTTCCAATGCACATCATTGTTACGATTTCCATTCTTTTTGTTACACCATAGTAGCGGTATCTCTGTTCCCAGATATTGGTCCATACAATATCATTGACTCCCGAAAATAACATGACTGCCTGTGGCTGGCGTTTTTCTATTTCATCTCATAGTTCTTTGAGCTGAATATGTACTGCTCTTCCTCGCGTATATAGTTGATCTGGTGAGATGTTACCCTCAATGTAAATGTGCTCCTTATTTTCATTGTCTAACAGTATTTGTTTCGTTTTCCTGTAGTCCTCAAGTTCTGTCATTTCCACGGCTTTGCATTTCGAGTTTACATATGATTTGTACTCATGCAGAAATGCTTTTGCTGGTTTTATTTCCTTTGGGAGTCTCCAATGTGGCACTATCATTGGTATTGCAATTTTTCTCAGTGGCGTACATAGTAAGATCCTAGTGTCAATGAGTCTCTCGATTTCTTCATAGGTGCCCGTTGTATTTAATGCTGTTGCTAAACCAATAGTAGTGGGGTAATTCATTTTTGCTTCTGGGATTGTCTCCCAGAATGACTGAGTGAGTCCCCTTTTGCTTAATTTCATCCATGTGCGTTCTGGTATATCAATTTTCAATGTTATATATTCAACATTAACAGCAATCTGGTTAAAGGGCTTTAATAATTCTTCTAGTTCTGTTTGTGTAAATGCTTTGGTGAACATTAATTTCATTGTTGCGACCGTTTGTTGTTCTCTTGCCATTTGTATTGTGTGGTCAATCTGTTTTCTAGGTGTTTGTTGTATTCCTTTTCTTGTAGCACATGTATAATTGTTAAGTTGTCTTCATCCAAGTTTATCTCCGGGATTTTCGCTATTTGTTCTTTGTATGCCACTAGAGCTTGTGCCATCTTGAGTGTGAAGTTCTCATTGAATGTCATATGTGTAGTGCTTCTCATATACGGCCTATCAATCATTTCGTTTAGTTCTTGTGGATAGCTAATTAACACATTTATTTTGGGGCGGTTGTCTGCGTCTAGTAGTATCAGTAGATTACTTCCTTCCATTTTAGCGGATTTTCTGATCAACGTTTTGGTTTCCTGAGACAATTTCTCGAACGCGTTGTGCCACATTTTTGTGGTTGCCATAAAATAGGGGTGCAACATTTCCCCATCAACTTTCAACATTCTTTTTTCTCTTTCTCTAGATCTTACTGTACGCTCTGATGTTATATCTGATGGGGCGTGTATTTACCTCATCCTTAAGGGTAATCTGCAGGTGCTTGGTTCACAGTCCATGGGCTGCGAATCTGTGCTGATGATGTCAGTCAAGTCGCCCTTGAGTCAGCTATCAGTTACAACCACTGGCACTTGACCAGCTGTGGTTCCAGTGGGGATACCTTCAGCCTTGAATTGCTTCTGGATCTCCACAGTTCTTCCACCACTCACACCTTCCCCTGGAGCTTTGGTTGTGTCAATGCCCTTGAATTGGCAAAGTGATCCCCCAGAAGGAAAGTTAAGCTGCAGAGAGGCCGATTCTCGATTCATATCTCTGCCCTTGAATTGGCCTTGAGTACTACTTGGACGCCTCTTTACTCTGCATCGCTTATTAACCATCTCTTCATTCTCGTCCCTTCTGCCCTTGAATTGACATCTGGTTTGAGAACTTCTGCGCACTTGCCTCCTCATGTTCATGGTCGGGATTCCCTCGGTTGGTTGGTTGCGCCTCACTTGCTTCCTGAGTGGTTGATGCATCCTCCTCTAGTTTCCTAAATGCAGTTAATAAATTTATATCCCATATCTCAGGGTCATATAGAGTTTTCTTTCTTGCAGCCCTCTGGGGTTGCACTCTCCTTTCCAATTGCTCATCTCCAATATCTGCTGTGAACTCCTCCTCAAATTCCTCCTCCAGCAGGCTATCTAAATCACACATATCGTACATAACCTCTTTGCCATTAATTTGGCTTAGCTTAAATTCGGCACTTTCATCTATCTTTGTGTCCTCAATATCTGCTGTTGCGCTTTTTAGGTTTTGAAAATGTAATAGTCTGCTGTTATCCAACATATATTCGTTGTTTGGCAATGTTTGCATTATTACATGTGGTCCAGACCAGACTGTTTTTAACTTATGGACTTGGTTCGTGTCCGTCAGTTTCATTGGTGTGAATGCGTAGACTTTATCGCCTACCTTATGTGCATGCCCATAAATTTTTTTATTATAGTTCCATTGTTGTCATACTGCTGATTTTTTTGTGTTGTGGCATATCGTTTTGTGGATTCCTGAAATTTGTTTACAGAGTTGATTTACATATTCATTGTTCAATACTTCGCTGTAGTCTGTGTATTGCATTGATAGTGGTGTGGCTGCTTCTTGGCCAAACATCGCTTTGAATGGGGTGATTCCCATTTTTGAATGCACTGACATGTTATAGAATTACTCTATCATCTCGATCACCTCTCTCCATTTATTTCCACCGATCCTTGTTGTTGTTACTCTTATTAATTTTATAAGAGTCCTGTTCAATCTTTCCACCACGCCGTTCTCCTGCGGGTGGTATGCTGTAGTTGTTTCACTATTTCCAACATCTTTGCCATTTCTTGAAACAGTCCACTCTCGAATTGAGGTCCTTTGTCTGATATGATCGTGTCCATCGTCCCAAATTGTAATATCCATTCTTTTATCACTATTTCCGCTGTTGTTTCTGCAGTTGTGTTTTTCATTGGGATCATCCTCGCGTATTTCGTAAAATTGTCTACCATCACCAGTAGAAATTGGTACCCCTCGTTATCTTTTGATAACTGTTCCAAGTTGNTCTTTCCACTGCGCCATTCACCTGTGGGTGGTATGCTGTAGTTCTTTTGCTAACTATTTCCAATATCTTTGCCATTTCTTGAAACAATCCACTCTTGAATTGAAGTCCTTTGTTTGATATGATTGTTTCCATTG
>CABFPE010000102.1:1532978-1543801 GCA_900660155.1 Hofstenia miamia
GTATATATATATATATATATATATATATATATCACATGACAGCTAAGCAGTATGTATTCTACCATTCCCTTATTGAATTTAATAGTAAATTAGAAACTTGAGGAACTTTGCAGCTGCCCTTGTTAGTTACATTGATTTACCATCAACATACTTTGACATATTTGCATCCTTTTTTGCCAATTCCAAGGCTCACTAAATCTCTCTCTCATGTTCAATATCCTATTCTGCACTGATATTATTTCCAAACGCGTCTAACAATTTGAGGAAGCTTCTATTTTTCATCAACTTTCAAAGTGATGCTGCTTTCCCAATTCCATGAACACTGGATGTAGAATCATAACCAAGTAGTGGAAGAATGAAAAGAACATGGGTACAGAAAACATCTTTCAAAGATTTCTTCATCTTTGATGTTCCATTCTTTTGCACTAGACCTTGAGTGTTGTATGAAGAAAATCTTGTAGTAATCATGTTCTTGCTTTTTTTGAAATGAGGTTTCATTTTTTAGGTGGCATATGCAGTCTCTATAATAGAGGTTTGGATCAGCTTCAACGGGAGCAAAATTTTGACACAAGTGAAATTGCTTGATTCTTGCATTTGAAAGTGTATTTGTGAACATCTTTCTCCTAACAATTGAAATATGATTGCTTCTTCTACAGATTTTCAAAGAAAACGTTTACATTTGATATACAACAATGATAGCATTTTGGACTATAAACTTATTGGGAATGATAAAATTTTACCATAACTCTCCAATTTCAACTTAGTGATCTCTTATTACTTAACAATAATCTCATTGGGAAAACTACAATAACAGAATCTAATTATTTTTTTATGAAAAACAATAAATTAGTACAAGATCATCTTCAAAGAAAATATTTAAAATTCTGAAATCAAAGAACATTTTTTATTGATCAAATTACTTTGATAGGATAGTGTATTCAGCAAATTACTCAATCCTAAGCCCTGATATAGACTTTTGTTTACCTCACTCAATCTTCAAGAAAAGTTTAAAAGAATTCTTTCAAAATTATGTAAGAACAAGATATGACAGAAATAATATGTGCACGGGGTACATTTCTTGCAGTTGCCCTCAATCTAGGCAATTCAGATCTTCATATAAACGACTCATTTTTTATATATTGTAACCCTATTTTTTATTAATTTAAGTCTTGCATTATATATATATATATATATATATATATATATTAGTGATATTACTTTTAACTTTTTTGCCTGACCTTTTTACGCATAAAATTCTAGAATAATAATACTTTCACGATTTGGGAAAAAACGTCAAGTCCCAAAACACTTTACGATTTAAAAATGGCTTTACAAAAAATTAGTGGTCAAAATCATTTGGTTTTTGCAAAATGTTCATTCATATGATTCTATAAAAAAGAATTTTTAGTCTAACGATTACATTGGAAAAAATTCACGAAAAATAGTTTATACAAAATAAATGCACACAGTCATTGTTTATTATTAAAATGAAACGAAGTGGAAGCCTGTCTTTATTTCTGCGAAATCCATAAAGCTCCTCCATTATTTCAATTGTTCTTTCAGCACATTGATTACTTCTAGGAATGTTGATTGCTGATAGTTCTGGATTCCAATAATTTGCAAATGTAGTAAGAACTTTCTTTTTGCTTAATAAAATTTCATGAATGTCTGAATAAGTGTTATATTTATAGCTTTGGTCGTAAAACCAAAAGTTACGCACGCGAAGGAAATATAGCTACATATAGATTCAAATCTATTTATTGTTTTTGGTTTAAGAACGTAGACTAACAAAGCTAAAATAGCTCTTGAACTTCACCAATGGGAGGACGGTTTCCACTGTTATACAATATAGCTATATACTTTAGCTACTTATATACATTTAGACAAATAGTGCTCTTCCAATTATGGTCTGATTCCTTCACAGTTTTCTGCATTCTTTAGAGCTCCATTAGCTCTATTTTACTATATTAAAATTATATTTTTAATTACTATACCTTTGCGTAATTAAAACTTTTGTTAATTACAATTTGCGAACTTTTATTTGACTATTTCAACTGATGCATTTTGGAACAGTATGCCTCTGTGACTATTGATTCTATTGACTAGCATTCTATATCAAAATGTACGCGCTAACTAACTCTATTTGAAACTATTTTTTATTTTTTGGATTTATCAATACCGGATGCACAGCATTAACAAAAACAAATTTTCAAAGTCCTCACTTACAATATGCGATTACTGCAATTATAGGGTAGACTATCTTTATAGACCTGTAGCTCCATGACTTTTTATGGTATTGACACAGTTTAAATATCATTCAATGTACGCTGAATAGTTCTACGACAAACTTAGTTTTATTCTCAAACATAAATTATATTACTCACATGGTGTTTCAACACAAATGTTGCTTTTGAAAATATAATGAGTGCAAAATGGAGAGCATGCAAATAATTTATATACTTTTAAAGATAAAACTTTATTTTGCAAATTAATTACTTATTAAAGTTTTACTTATATTGCTTTCATTTTTTCAAACCTGGCTTTTTACCATTTGTGTTTTTATGATTTCTCTTTAACAAATCACTTAGAAATTATCATCATTGTTAAAATTTTGCTTATATATTCCATTCATGCATTCCTGTTAATCACTTCATGACCTTCTAAAGTGTAAGACCGCGAACTAAATTGAAAATAGCTAAAAGCAGGGAAAGAAAATCAGTGATTGAAATCACATCGACTTCATTCTTGATGCATTAGTTTACTAAATATATTCCCCTTCTCTTACAATTTTCAAACTAGTTCCCAGAATTATATTTTAGAAGGCCTTTAACCAGTCTCAATTTAACCAGAATAAATGCAAACGATTTTAAAAATTGTAATTAACTTTGCTTTTATTTAGATTAATATAATTCCTTATCGTCACTTACAATCATTTTATGGACCTATGCTTTTTCATTATAATAAACACACTAGTTAGACTTAGTATAAGTGGTGGTTATAAGGGGAGACGATGGAACTGCTGCCCCCCCCATGAGGAAGCAAAATGGAGTGCAGCTATTAGGTTAATTTGAGCAAACTTTGTATAAATTTGGAAATTCCAAATTCGTATCAAATTTTTGCATTTCATTTGCAAATCAATCCAAATGTTTGGCAATTATTGCCAAATATTTGGCAAATTTTTCTAATATCTTACACATTTTCCTAAATCTTACCAAAGCTTGCAAAGATTTAGCAAATATTTGTGAAACTTCCCAATCTTATCAGATAATTTTACACATTTTTAAGAATATATCAAACATAAATTAGGAATTACAATATTTTGCATTTCCTCTAAAATCCACCATTATTTGGTATTTCATAAATTATATAAGCCGTTGAAAGAACTGCTTCCTTAGAATACATAAATCTGTGTACTATTCGTAACTAGAACCAACAATGTTTCAGTGAATGTGCTAATTAAGACAAATATTTGTTTAAAGGCGTGGCCACGGAAAGGGGACTGGGTTGGACTTTTTTTCTCGAAAAAACCCCAGATCCTTACCTAAAAAGTACAGATCCATTTTATCTTTAAAAAAATTTAAGAACTTCCTCCTGTTTCTTGTAAAAATATCTGAATAGGACCCCACTTATGAAAGATAAACTAAAATACTACAAAAATCATAGTTCCTCAAGATGTTTGTAACTGACCACTTTCTTGTTTTCGCTTTCCATCAATAACTAATGAAGTCGACCAAATTAGGATATTTTTCAAATACTATATTGTACATAATCAAAGCGTTCAGTGAATCTGGCACTTTGTAAGAATTACAAAAACTGTACACTGGATCAATTTAATTGATTTAAAACTGTTAAGTGCATTAATGGGACAACACTTCAGATTTTCTGTACACACAAGGCATTTGTTAGAGACCTAGAGGGTCATCAAGATTCAATCGTGCTACACTTCAACCGCAAGCAAGCATCGTCTAAAATTCATGGCATAGGTTGCCTTAGTCGCCAATGTTGTAATTCCTTGACATTTCTCGAGAAGTGTATTATGATGAACACGGACAAGTATATCAGCATTCTAGTTGAAAAACTATATTTTCTATTTCAGATTCTGAAAACTGGTGGATCTATACGAGGAGGACATTTGAATACCTTCCCCACCTGCTATTTTTTCTTCAACATATTAAATTCGCTTCATCACATATTTAAATGATGTTCAAAATACATTCACAATACTATTGATTTTCATAAATGTTTTAAATTTTAGCATTATTGTACCAAATTTTGAAGAATGCCTGACATTTTGAAAGCTATTTTGCATTAATTGTTCAGTTTATATTGTACAAATAATTACCCATTTCATATAAAAACCTAGTAATATTTAGGCATTCATCATCTCCCACATTTGAGCGTTTTGCATTACATGGTTGAACGTTGATTCTAAATACTCGAATAATTTGAAATTGTTACAGATAATGTTACAGATAAAATTAATCCTAAGGATTGACCAACCAATCATTGTAAATTAAAAATAATACATCAAAATCAATAGTCTATGTATTGAAGCCTTCTTCCCTCGCCAGATTTCACAGAACAATGATGGTGGCATAGTCAATGGAGTCCTGGAAATTGTCCCAGTACAGGAATAAAAAGCAAAGCATGAGACAAAATCAACTTTTAAATTTCAACTGAAAATAGGACCATTTTGATTTAACATTCAATATTAAGATACACTTGCTAAGCTAAAATATATCTGTAATATCTCCCTTCAGTATTCAGGGAGATTGACATTGCATAATTTTTGGACAATAAAATTGTAGTACCCGGAAATAGGTGTATATATAAGTTGTCATGCAGATCTCGATGTGTTACATCGTCTGCTCCGCAATGTATTCTTAATAGAGACTAAATAATAGTGCAGCATCCAGTCATGCCAATTTACTGCAAGAATAGCACTCAGCAACAGCAGGTTACAGTAAAATTTTCAAATGATGTAGCAGAAAATTCAAAACGCAGTCAATTTTGTTACTTAAGTATGCTGCAAGAATTGAACGACCCAATGGCTTCACAGGTAGCAGCAAACACAACAGCGCAAGCTGCTGATAATCACAAGCAACCACCTTCTATATATAGAAACCGGGTATATCATTGATGAAATAATTACAGTATTCTCCCAAAGTGAACCTGCTGGATTGGTGGCTTAGTCATCACAGAAAAATTAATTACGCAGTGGACGTTTTTCATGGCCTGAAGAAGTATTGAATAAATGAACTTTTAAAGTTATTACGTCATTGCCAATATGTCATAAATGTTAAGGGTGATTATGTTACCAATTAATTATAATCAACCAAACTCCACCAATACTAAAACTTTATTAATAATTATTAATAAAGTTTTAGTATTGGGGGAGTTAGGTTTTTATGTGGTACTTCTCAAAACTTTATTAACTCAGTAATATATTCGAAAATTATGCAATTGTAAATAATGTTACATAATTATTAAAAAACATTTGAACTTAAACAAATATGCATAACATGGTTTTCCAATGTCAGGTGAAAAATTTCATTTTATGATATAATAATTTTAAAAACCCGTAGTACAATTTTATTTTTGATACAGTTTATTAACACCTTCGCAGAGTTGCTATCAACATATTCACACATTCTTATTTTCTGAAGAAAAGAATGGTAAAGAGGGCACCTTGACTTGCGCAATGAGAAATAGAGGCGGAAATAAAACATGAGAATAAAAGTGAGTTACTTAAAAAGTGTTGGAGAAAAGTGGGATGAGAGCGTCGTCAAATCCAAGGCAAAGAGGTTTCTAGAGTAATCGAGAAAATTGAGAATCTTACCGGTTATTGACAGGTTCAACATTTAGAACGTGAGAGGGAGAATTAGTGCCGTCCTCATATATTATGGGAAAGGGAAATATTTTAAAAAAACGAAATGAATTCTGAAAGTGACAAGCAGAAAATAAGGACAGTATACAGAGGCACGATCCAAAAATATATAATTTTTCATACAGAACGAGATATAGTGCTAGAAGAGTGAAGTAAACCCCAACTTTTTAAGGACTCAAAGGTATTGAATGCGTGCACGGTATGAGGTAAATAATAAAAGGTGGAATTGGACCACCCTCGACAATGCATTTGAACAAAAGTTGAGCATGTTCCAAAAATCGTAGGATACCAGTAGCAAAGATGGAAATGTAAGGTAAATATACTAAGATTGAAAAGGTCAATAAAGAGGATACAGAGTCAGCAATGAAATTATTGGAGCGAGAAATAGAGTAAGAAGATTATTGGTCTAAAAGTCAAAGTTGTGATCAAGAAATTTAACCACAGAGTTGAAAGGGAGACATTTTTTTAGCGCATCAGAAACATCTGATTTTTCCGCTGAAAATTCCAGTTTTACTGACTCCGGATCTCCCAAAAAGGACAATAAAAGAGGAAAAATCACTGAGAGATTCACAATACTTTAAATTCATTGGACACACGCTTATTGACATTTGATAGTCTATTGATAATGAAATTTAAACATTGCGATGTATTTGCGTTGTATTCCCATTTATGTACATTTTTTAGTAAATCAATTTAAATTTTATAATAGAAAATTACACTATTTTTTGGGTAAATGTTATAATTCGTGCAAAATATAAGCTTAAAATTAAGCTCTCACTCTTGTGTTTGTTAAAATAATGTGTAAATATAATTAGAATTCCCATAGAAGAACGTATATTTCAACCAGATTTTCCGATTATGGTATGATACCAAAACGCTAAATAGCATATAATGTGTACAATTTTGATATGGTAGAAAAATGTTTATGGTCATTATTAATGGGAAAACTTAAAAATATGGTCATAATGGAAATCCATAAATTATAGCTATACCCATAGAGATATTAAATTGCTAAGTATTATATAACTTACATTTATAATAAATATAATTAAATTATAATAATAAACGAATGTTTCAATGCGCTTTACGACCTAGTGAATTGCTTGTGTCTTGTGCCTTGTAATATCACTAAAATTTCATACTATACAAAAATGGTTGGCTTTTAATTATAGTTTGCAATTTGGTATTAATTTTGCTAAATATTAGAAGTCACACCATTAAATTGCTATTACTAGATGTATCTTACATACATTTCACCATCATTCACCCTATTATACATTATGGCGATAATGCATGGATGAAATTTAAAATATGGCAATTATGAATTGCTAGAAAGTTTCGCCTTGCCATATATGGCCATACCATAAATGCATCCCTGATTTGAACTACTGATTGTATATAAAATAATTTGCAAATGTATTTTCCCTGAATCTCACAACACGTGATTGCAGTGCATAACCTACATGTAAATTGAAAGGTTGATGTTGTAATTTCTAAATAATTACATTGCATCTTAGAAAGGATAATGCTCTTAACATCAAATGAATATAATTAACACTCAATTGCTAATTTAGTTAGAAATCCATTCAAGACAGTTTAAACAGTGCAATTTATCCTATAGAGATCACCCTCTCAAATAGTGCTGTATATATAGGCCTGAATTTAGTAATGCGTTTCATTTTCGAAATGGATTGTGATCCGTCAATATATCACTTATAATATATTTGGCAGTATATGTGGGAAATGCAACTTGGAGGTTTATCCAAATGATTTCACTGGATATTGTAACGGTGAAGTCACACACTTGGAGTGTTCGGATTTCTATAATGCGATATACGAATACAAACTTTCGTGTGGAAATGGAGAGGGATTTAAAATGACTGCTGAAGGAGTATTGTGTTGCATATCATGTAAAGTGCTGCAACGTTTACAGAAGACCCCAAGTAGCACAAAGATGATATTTTCTTGTCCGAACACAGATCCGATTTCTTCCCGTCAACGTAAACGAACGACGTTCACAACACAACAAATTTCTAAGCTAAAAGAGATTTTCGCATTAAAACGAATTTTGACAAAAGCTGCATATTGCCAAGTGGCAGAAACCATTGGAGCTAAAGAATCGCCAGTTCGCACATGGTTTCAGAATGCTCGTGCCAGATGCAATGATAAAACGAATAACTCTCCCAGTATTTGAATTGTGCTGGACATCTCCATAGACTTCTTATTTCATTTTGGTAATCATTTTTTCGAATAATCAATGTGGTTCTTTTTCATTTTTAAAATTTTTCCTATTAAACTACACAGAAATTGCATTCAGTCTTTTATAAATTAAAATTCGCATACTGGTTGTATTTACCAATTGTAGCATAATCCTTCTAAAATTACAAATTTAACAGCTAAATAGAGAAATAAAGAAAGGAAAAGAAATTTGAGATTTAGAACGAATGCTATTAATCGATTTTCATGCATTGATCGTGTGGACAAATATTTGCAAAAAACATATCTTGCAAGAAGCCAAAGTATAATACGCTTCCCGTTAATTTGAGGTCAATACACTGGGCGTGGGAAGACAAATTACAACACAAGACAGGTGTTTTGTTTGACTGTTAAAATAGTGCAAACATGCTGTTAGAAGTCTGTATAAATAGCTATGTCGCAGTAACGATATATATCTATAGGCTGTTGCGAGGGAATTAGATAGTTGTTGCCTTGATCGAAATCATGCATTTAAGTTACGAATAGGTGTAAGGGTTTTTACTTTGTGCCTAGCTGGCTATCGATCTTTTGCGTAACTACATGTAGTAACAAAACCACAATAAGGCTAGCTAGCCAACAGTAGGACTGTTATGTATTTACTAATTTGTTTTAGATCTAAATTTTTAACAGTAAGAGACCCATAACGAGACCGATAACGACCTTCTATATATTGTTATAGTACAGTCTGTACTTGTATCTACTTTATCTATTTTTATCATAGGTTAGAAAGCATTTAATTGTAAATAGTTTTTAACTCTTTTATCTTGTGGCAGCTAGTGTGTCTATCTTTATTAATTGTAGTTATAGTTAATATGTAGGGTCGGAAGCTGCTTTATTTTTCTTACCAGCAGCTAGTGCCATTGTATGTTTGCCTATTAATTACGTTGTTTGAAATTACACACAATTGAGAATGAGATAATAAGTCGAATTGTGCTCCTCCTTTATTGTCACTTAGTTAGGGTACACATAATACAATTAGTCTTTGAGAAAGAGCTGAGTTGATGGAACTTCACTTTGCTACGCATGGCGGAGGGCTTCTTGGTTATCAGATACTGCTTCGGGCAGTGGCCCATCATGAACTGGAGTCTCTCTCATATTGTTACCTAAATAATGGCTGTACCTGTTACGCTTATAATCGTACGGATCCTAAATATAGTTTGGTCTAGATTAAGATATACAGTGTACATGAGACAACGAATTTCTAACAGTTAGACATTACCCCGCTTGGAAGAATCTGTTGTTTACGATCTCTAAATATTTCAAAATTATTGCACATCTCAGCCTGGGTGATGATTCTACACAATGATTCTCTATTCATATCTTGTTTCAAAACAACCGTGCACGATGCAAAAATTTAGTTGTTGTAACATATATATAGTAGTGGCCATAAGTTTGGTAACACCCTCCAAATTTAGAAATTTTTGTATTTTACAATAAAAACCGCAATGTAGAAACAATATAATAACACAATGTAGAAACAATATGAAACAACGTGTAGAAAGTAAATTTTTAATTCAGAAAAACTCACTAATATTTTGTATGTCCGCCATTATGGGCCAAACACGCGGCATTGCGATTTGACATTGACTCGACCAGCTTTCTACAATAATCATCAGTAATCTTTTTGCACCATACCACTTTAATTACTCCTTCAGATCGTCAAGTGATGTGCATTGGCGCTTCCTCAGACCATTTTTGATGTGATGCCAGCAATTTTCTATGATGAAGTCTGGGGAGTTTCCCGGCCGGTTTTCAAGCAGCCGAAAGTCTGTTTCGCATCTTGTTATAATACAGATGTTCTGCGAAGCTGCATGAACATGGGAACTTCCTCCTGAATTATTTTGAGGTAGGCCTTGGCTGTGACTGTCTCTTTGACAGAAGCAAAATGCAGACCAGCATACCCATTATCAGTTATAGCACGCCAAATCATCACAGAAGGTGCTGAGTGGACAGTTTGTTGCGTGTAACGTGTGTTGAATCTTTGGTTTCTTGGTCGTCGAACGTGTGGTCAGTATGATGTAAGCTGGCAAATCCTGGATTCGTCAATAAACATTACTTGATGCCACATCTCAGAGGTGTAGTGTTGGTATTGCTTGCAGAAGCACAACCGTTTTTGAATGTTCTTTGAAGACAATCGGGGTTTGGCTTCCGGTTTGCACGATGGAAGGTCAAAGGTAGTATTTAATCGGCGCCTAATGATGCGTGTTGATACATTCTGTACTACCACACTTAGATTTGCTTTAACTTCAGAAGATGAAGAGAATGGTTGATTGATGACTTAACGGTGAATGAGACGGTTAGTTTGAGTTGCTGATAGCGAATAGCACTTCTGGATACCGAAGATACTGACACGTCCATTCTAACAGTTATAGCGCGATAATAGTACCCCTCCTCGTACAAGATATGAATTTGAGCACTTTGTTGGTTAAATTTCACTACCACTGACCATATTCAAACTATAATGCTAGTGCTTTTTAAGTGAAAATGCATTGTGTTAATCTAAAGTTGTGTTAATTTGATTTGCTAAATGAATCTGTTGTCAATTCTAAGAAAAAATTGGGAATTCCAGGAATTTTACGAAATTTTCAGCAATTAGCATAAAACATGCTTTAGACAGGTTGCTGTTCACAAACTTTTGGCCAGTATTGTATATATATATATATATATATATATATATATT
>CABFPE010000102.1:1587605-1608056 GCA_900660155.1 Hofstenia miamia
TATATATATATATATATATATATATATATATTATCATGTTTGTAAAACGCGTCGAGTTGGGACATGCAATATTCAAATCGGGTTGAAGTGGTGTCTAAGATATAAATTTTTCCAAAATATTTCAAAGTAATTCTTACGTAATTGGCATTTTTGTTATGCAATTATGATATATAACAAAATTTGTACAAATCGAGACATTTTTATACATTTGATTGGTTATTTACAATTTCAATTCAGTTCTCCATGGTTATTATGATTAATATAAATGAACCTCCAATAGTGAGAATAACATCACTTAAATTATAGAAAACATTTGTAGAAACTTAATACCACAAGCATCAACAGCGCAATCAGACCACATGTGATTGTGTCTTTCAACAAAAATATTTAGTCCCTGCGTTGTTGTGGAGATGGGTATAGAGGCTGATTTTAGAAATATAGAATCGATTTCAATAGAGCGTCAATCTAAGTATTTTTCCAATGGAGAGGGAGGCACAGCCCTCAAGGTGATGCTAATGGTTACGAATACAGTAAAGTTATTAAAAAATATTTTTATAAAAATTCATGTTTTACTGACAATATCTATCTTTTGTTTATCTAGAACAATTTCTTCTTAGTGTTAACAAAAGTATGAAGCATTAGTAACCTTGGTTGTTATCTCACAACGATGATTTTTCTTTGAAAAAGTTTTTGTGTGTTATGTATTGTTTTCATTAATACAAAACTAGTTAATTTACTATGATTTTTTATCAATTATTTTTATGTGTGAAAGACAAAAATTGATTAATTTATTGAACTAGAAAATCTATTTGTATAACATTCCAATTAAAAATTTCCCACCCCTGCACTTCATGTTGGTAATTGATGACAAGAGTTAATTTAATGCATTACTTAAGCGAAACTAGGGATTAGAACATAGCCATGAATTTTTATGAAATTATATTTTGCTAAAGTGAAAATAATTTTATCACGTTCTATATTCTTTAACTTTTAGTAAAATATGATGAATTATATAGTAATGCTAATACCTACTAAAAACAGTAGAGTAGTAGGTATAAAATTCAAATCATGACAATTTACAAAATGTAACTAAAGTTACTGTGGCAGCACAGCTTAAATAAGGAATGATACTCAGTTCTGTCATTTCTTCAAAATTGAGGGCGGAGATTGACTTGAAATGGAGTTGGACTGAGCTATTGAAAAAATGGGCTGAAATTGAAAAAAATACACTACTGCACAATGCTGTATAATTTTCTAAATAACTTTTTGAAATTTTACATTTGTATTATATAGTCTTGAAAAAACTACATTTAGAATTTTCTTTTTCAATATGCTGATTTTATTAGAAGTTTCTAGCAAACAAAATTTGGTTTATCAAACCACAAAATTGTGAATCATTTCTTAACAAGTGTCATGAAAAATGTGCCAAATCGATTTAAATGGATTGGGCCGGTTTCAGGCTGCAAACGGCGTGGCCCTAAATTTCCTGGTTGGAGTTATTAAAGGCTAAAGGGAAAGAAACTCTATCACAAAAGGAAGGAAATGTTTCCTTTTAAAATCAGGAACAGCTAAAGAGAAACAGTTTGTGTTCGAAACTCTCCTCACCGATTAAATCAATGAGAACATAAGTATGTTAGACAACATTAATAATTTATAGCAAAAACATTCATTTGGTTCCTTTGGTTAGGTTGAAATGAAGTTAGACAAACATGATGCTGAATAATAGTAAGCCTCAAATTGAATAGTTCTGCTTATTTAAAATCAATTTTTCTGTTTTGGTCAAAAAGCGCAGCCTATTCAAGTCCCTTAATAATGCACATTCAGTAGTTGCAATATTTTCAAAACATTACATATTGAAATATATAAGGAATAGTCCCCTTACCAACTGCTATTTGGCAATTTTAAAGAAGCTCTCAGAACATGCAAAACATATTCAGCAATATCATTACCAGCAAAAAAATGTATATTGCATATAAATATTATCATATATACACCTCATTTCTAATCATAAAGGGCAATATATTTGGTTTTCAGAAGAATAATCGAGCTGAAATGATGCAGGACTATCTTATATGTACCCATGACCTTCTAGTAGATCATAATATCTTATATATATATATATATATATATATATATAGCCATCTTTAGAAGCTCTTCATTTATTCTTTATAGCATTTATACGAATATATTGATGTACAGCCACAAAGCATCTCCGAGCAGTGTTGTGCATAAGAAAGCAGTCCTGAATAATCTGGGAAAATAACCGAATATGAGTGTCGATTGAGTTTGGGTACAAAAAAGTGCGAATTGTAAATGAACATAAATTAATATATATGAAAAATGATGCTTGATTAGCAAATTTGAAAATCTTGGGACATGGGTATGTCCATTGGGAAGCATATTTGAATACAATGTTGAAAATTTTTCTTTAAAGCGTATTGCTGTTCCTGAGGATGTTGAAAAAATTAACAGTTTTTTTTTGAAAATTTGGAATTTTTCAAAACGATTTAAATTCCCTCCATGCCTAATGTTCATGTATTTATAAAATTTGAGCCCAGGGAATCAACAAAGAAATTGACTGTTTCTTGATATGTGCAAAGACATTCCAAACCCATTAAGGCGTGAAGTAGGAAGAGTCAGAGGTCGCGGGGCGGCTTAAAGTTAAATTTGAATGCAACCTTTCAAAATTTTAGTTTAAGTTTTCAACAAACTAAGTGTCAGCTCCTACTTGTAATTTTTTGTTGAATAATATTTTCCCTAATATTTCAAATTGTGCTAATAGTAAAAGTAAATATATAGCTACCATTTGTAAGTTTGCCAAAAGGTATATTCCCAAGTAATGGCTATACGTGATCCATTAGTTATCTAGCTACAAAATATGCACCTATCGACTTTCTCTATAATAATTAACCAGTATATACATATTCAATATATATATATATATATATACTGTATATATATATATATATATGAGCAGGACTTTTAAAATTTGACACAAATGAAGTCTGAAAATTGAATACTTCTCAAACTTGGATTTGAAAATTTGAATATCATTAAATTCAATGTTTGATTTGAAATTTAAAAGTTTGAAAATTTGATATCATGTTTGATATTTCTTAGAAATAATTCTTACATAAGAAAAAAAACGCATATATATATTAGACTAATGTGAAATTTCAATATACATTGACGAGTGCACAAATTTCTTGTAATGTATACAATACTCAAAATAACAATTCCTCTCTCGAAATTGGCACTGCATCTCTAACACTTAGCTTGGGTATCCAAGAGTTGAACTTAATGTTTTTTGCTATTTGCTTTTTCCAACAATGATAAATGTTACACTTGTGTAATTTTCATTCATTATTGGCTGAAAATTACTCATAATTTCGGTGAATTACAGCTACTATTTAGTATAATGGCTATACTATATAGTAAAAAGAACATAAAGAAACAATTTAAAGTCACTTAAGTGCCATACTTCTTCTCAAGATCTGTTTGTTTCAAAGAGTTTTACTAAGTAAACAAAATAATGAATGTCAAAGATATTAATTTTTTTGTAAATGAATTGAATTTGTTTAAATTTCAACATTAACTCAATGCAAGTTATTAAAAATGCTGAAAATTGAAATAAATAGAAACATATTGGCTTGCAGTGATTGATTACATTGGAAATTTAGCAATTTTCTGTTGGCTTGGTAGTGGCAAATTGTAAATATTTTTGTGTCTTATAAAATGAATAATATTATGAGGAAACACTAATGTCCTTTAAAAAGCGTAACTAAGGAACTTAATAGGGAAAGATCTTTCAACTTTAGTAACTTATATATTCTATATTAAAATAGAAAATTATGATATTCCAAGTTTAGAGAAACTAAAAATATTACACAAACAAATAGGCTATTGTACGTAAGCAGCAGTTGCAAGTTTGGAAAATTCCAAACCTGCAAACCACTTTACCTGAATTATAAAAAAAGTTTTGAAGGAACCATTCATTTATATCGCTATCCAATCTTGGAATTAATTGCCTAAAGAGATAAAGAACATTGAAAAATTAAGGGGTTCTTAAGAACAAATTAAAATTTATGTTAGGATGTAAATTCTATATTAATTACTCATTAATTTATCCGTAGTCTTGTAGATTTATTGCATAGTTGTTTTTTTACGCATTTCGTGTAAATTACCATTTACTATCGATTATGGCCTGCATTAAGGGGTGCAATTTTGTATTAAAGAAAAAATAAAAGATAAATATTAACAAAAATAGAGCGAGAGTTGTGGTCGCTCTATTTGTTACAAAATTGAATTATGAAATATATAAAAAAAATTATTTTGAATCTGATTATAGGACTTATTCCTTCCACATTTTATTAAATTTGTATTGTTCCAAGGCTCTTGTGTGCTTATGTGCTACAATATGAAATAATTTGAGATTTAAATTCATATTGTTTTGAATGCTTACTGACTTACAAAGGTGAAAGAAATGAAGAAAATTGCACTTTATGATATATAAAAAAGTATTCACCAGCATTCGAATAATTGAAGCAGAATTATATCAAGATACAGAATATAGGACAAAATTTAAAGACAGTTTAGTAGAAATGATTTAGGTAATAAAGGAAAAGTGTTCTCCTAAGAAAATTAGTTATACTAGCTAGAATAAATTGATATTGAAACTTAATGAGATAACTAAAAATTTGAAAATTGATTTTGTTAGAGTAGAGATTATTCCAATATTTAAATGTTTCTAGGCGGCAAGAATTAATTATATCCCTTGCGCTTTGCTAAAACCCAAGTACACCTCCCAGAAGGGAATGTTAATTTTGGTTAAAAAATCAAGAATTCTTTGGGCATTACGATTCATAACTTATATATAACTTTGAGCATAGCAATTACAAAAAACTGTCCCACAGGGATTCTTAAGCCTTTCAGTAAAAAACAATGAAAAGAAATCTCTTTTACAAAGATTGATCATCTTAATGCAATAACAAATGTTATAGAAAAAAATAAAGTACTGTTTTATACTTATCATTCTATTAATGTGCATTTCCCGCGATGCATGTTATATCAAAACAAAAGTTGTAGGTATTTCTAAACAACATGATAGTAACTTTGATTTTCTTAAATGTTATGATATAGGGAAATACCATGATTTGCTCAACTACTATGTGAGAAAATCAAAGTAGTTGAAATGTGTTAATGACTAGGAAAAACATAGTAACTATTTGAAAATGTAAATACATGAAAAGTAATCACAGCTAAGGCGTTAGCAATTTCTCAGACGACTTTATTTTAGCTGCCGCAGTGGATAGCCTTACATGTTCTTTATCATATACCCAAAGAAAAACTAAATAATTACAATTTTGCACCAATGAGGAAATAAAAACAGTTTTACAGAAAATCTGACTTTGAAGCAATATTTCAGATAACAACTGCTGTGTCATCAGAATTTTATAAGAAAACAATTTCAAATCTAGAGGTATTGTTTTTTAAATTTTATCCTTGCCTGATCTTTCTTATCTTTGAATTTGTATTATATTCAATTTTTTCTCTGTCGTGTTAAATGCTTCACGACTTTTTTGTACTTATCTCCAGACCAATTTGCCTTTATTCCAGTTTTTGATGAAACCATTTCCTTCCATTACTTAAATGTTACCTCACTAATTCTATGATCCTTTGATGTTTCTGATATTCTTTTTACTTTTCCTCGCTTCAACTATTGCAATCTAATTATTTTCTGTTAACTGAAGTATTTATTGAGGCACTAAATGAATTTTCATATAGCTTACAGCCACTGAAAGTGAAGTACACACCTCGATTTTTTTGAAATTTTTCCTTTTAAGAAGTCACATTTCATCATTCTACATTTATAAATTTAAGATTGATAGATATTGAAAACCCTAAGCATTGTTTTTGGACACCCTATAGTACATGTTTGTTAAAATTTTTAAAGATCAATGCAAATAAATGTCCATTCAAAGCAAGAATAATTGTGAATGATAATTTCTGCTTTCTTGCAGATCAACTATTTTTATTTATTGAGTTTTTATAAATTTTCATGAAACTTTAATAATTATTTCAACCTAGGTGATTTTGCACACTTATAAGAGGGTATACACAAGGGTTTACATGTCTGATATAACAATTTTCATTTATATGTACTATTTTAGTCTTTTTTCCAAATCTTAGAAGGGGTAAAAAAGGTATTTATATTTTACCGGTTTACAATGGGGTGCCTCAAGGAACGATTCTAGGTCCTCTTCTTTTTAGTATTTATGTAAATGACATGCAGTCAATAACCAATTGCAATCTAATTCAATATGCCGATGACACCTGCATCTTCAGCGATAATACATCATTGCACTCAGCAGTGGAATCAATAGAATTCAATTGCAACAAATTGTCAAAATATTTTTCAATGCATAAGTTGCTAATTAATGAAGCTAAGACGGAATTTTGTATTTTGCAGCCCAATAAAAATAACTACGATGTTTCCAAAATGACTTTGAAAATTAATACTGTTAATGTACCTATTGTAGACACTTTCAAGTACTTAGGCGTAACCATTGACTCAAAGTTAAAGTTCAACACTCACATTAACATAACAGTTAGAAAACTAGCTATAGGTATAAAAAGTATGACACTAGTAGTTAAGCAGTTACCACCTTGTGCAATTATTCAATTCTTCCATGCTTTTATCATGAGCCACCTTAATTATGCAAACATCTTATTTACTGATTTAAGTGATGTGCTTTATAGAAAACTTGACATTCAATTAAAATGGGCACTGAATATCTCAGCAAAAAATTCATTGAAAACTAAACATTACATTTCTAGGTCAATTCTTTTTCCAAAACAACTCGTCATTTTAAATACCTTGCTAACATTTTTCAAACTAGTAAAAAATCTACCGCCTTATAATTCAATTAAATTCCCGGGATTTGCGCATAAACAGAATTCAAGATCTAAAATTTTTACATGTGTTAAGTATAAGAAAAAAGTTTTGAAGAAATCTTTCATTAATGTCGCAATTCGAACCTGGAATTCGCTACCTAAAGAAATTAAAAGCATTGAAAAATTGAAACCTTTTAAAAAGCGTTTAAAAATCTTCCTTAAGCAAAAATATATTTTAGGTACATCATGGTTAGGATTTAAATTTTACAACAATGACTATACGATAACTCGTCATTAAAATAGCAATATAAAGTAATTCATCCATAGCCTGTAAGAATTGTTACTTTTTGTAATGTATGTTGATTTGTAGATTGGTTACTTTTTTGTAATTTATGACGCTATTCAGATAAATTATCAGTTATTGAATTGTAAACATTTATCTGAATATATAATCTCTTATCTTATCTTATTTTATCTTATCATTAATAAGAAAGACCGCAGCAATTTATCAAATTATTTTTTAATATGTTAATTGAATTTTATGGATTATTTTTTAGATTATTTAGAAATATGGTTTGAAACTTTAAAATTTCATTTAAGATTTGAAGGTATTGCTTAGAGGGTTTAACAGTTGAATGTGAATAAAATTCGTACCATAGGGTATAAGTCAAGGTTATATCTCCAAGAAATGACTTTAATTACAAGAGGTCCACTTATACAAGGGCAGCAACTGAGAAAATTGCAGAGTAAATAGCAAGACTTCTACTTTGCATTGAGATGGAAATTAAACATTGAGACAAGTAAGCACCACACCCTCTAATCACAAGCTGCCTTCCCCTCAGGTAGCACTCTGGCTGGACGCCGTATGAATTGGTCATTATGGTTACAAGTTACAGTAATGAATTACCGATGCTATCAGTTATTACAATCTCTTGTTATTTATTTTGTTGGAATTGTGGCTGCTCTATGTAACCTTCTTGCAGAGTCAACTATTTTTTTTTGGAAATGCTGTTATAGTCCCCAGCCACTGATTCTACATGGTGACCCTAACGTGATCCCAAACTGCTGCCCCTGTTTTTTCTAATTACGGTTCAGTTGCATTCTTTTGGTGTGCAAATCTGGTTCCACTACCACAGATGGATAACTGGTGCGCTCATGTTAATTCACGTGGTAAGCGTTTTGATGCTATGAGGGTGTTACCTCTCCCTTTGTGATTCGTTTGTGTGGTTAACCTTTCTTGTCTCCATTCATGCATGTCAGAACGTTGTCACCAAACCTTTGATGATGGAACCTATCCCACGGTTTTTGCTGACTGTTTCACTATGCTATCAATTGGTTGCTTAGTTGACAGGCTCCCAACTGTCAAGGAAATTTGGTTGTTTCTATGAAAAGTTATATTCTCGTTTTTCTTGTTACTGTATTCTTTCTCTTAGAAGAGTAATATTATTGGGTTTTTTTCCCCTTGTCTAAGAAGAGTTATATTCTCTGTTCTTTTACTCATAGTGAATGGATTCCACCCATACTGTTATCTGTTCTCCTTTTGGGTCCCCCTTAGAGGGCGTCCCCTGTGCAAGCGCTGATGGCCTGAACACTGTCCCTTGCACTGTTGGATCATTAATTAGTTTGTCTCGACCAACTTCACCAGATCCACTGCTACATTTACTGAATTGCCGAGTGCTGAACACTCAGAATGCCCCACCAATAACTC
This sequence comes from Hofstenia miamia, assembly GCA_900660155.1. Lineage (NCBI taxonomy): Eukaryota > Metazoa > Xenacoelomorpha > Acoela > Hofsteniidae > Hofstenia > Hofstenia miamia. The sequence continues at coordinate 1,596,208 of CABFPE010000102.1, forward strand.
CAGATCCTACCCCCCATCTCACAAAACCCCCAAGATTGAACATCTACGAGATTTGCTGTCACAGCAAGTTGCATTGTGAGTTAAAGGAGAGTGACGCATCAAGGCTCTCCAGGTCGAGCACAACACTCAGCATGTTGAGTTCCAAAGGATGGAGCAGAAATTACTTGACTCAATTCTGCAAGTTACAAATTAGTCAGCTCACGTCTGCACTGAAGCCAACCCCGCCTCTTAGCTGTGACGACTATGTCGCCACTGCCGCACTCAAAGATTTTGGTGAGCAACTCATGAGTCATTTTGATTGCATGTTGGATGCACACCACAATCAACAGGTCCAAGCCCCTTCTGGCGAAGTGATTTCTCCCAGATCACCTTCCCAACAGGCTGCCACTACTAGCTGCGAGCCTACATTCATGCAATCCGCAATTGCGTTTGTGTCACATTGCCTACCATGAGGGCTTTATCCTCAGAATCACGGTCAGTTCTTCCATTCCCTGTTTGCACTTCTGTTGTGCCCACTGTTTCCAAGCACACCGCTGATGGAAGCCCTCCATCTGGTGCGCCTCACAGGTCCATGATGCATGGCTGACCACGTTTCACCAACTCTGTCCTTTCTGTTGAGCCTCAAGGAGGCCCTGAATGCTTTAACAAGCACTCTGCATTACCAAAGTTTACTGGGCACATCGATGCTGTCTCCCAAACCTTTAAAGAATGGTTCTTCTTGTTTGAACTTAAAATGCGTCAGTACCAGAAGACTCAAGACAACGCCATATTGCAGTTCCCCTTGTACCTCAGTGGACTGGCTTACAACCAGTACATGATGTTGGACAATTCCACGAAATCAAACTATGAATTGTTGGTTGGATATTTTGAAGATCATTATAAGGCACCCCACATTAAGCACCAATACAAAACCCTTCTCTGCAACATGTCTTTTCAGAAGGGCGACAATGTAAGAAATTATATAACCCAAGTCAAGAGGCTTTTCCGCCTGAGTAGTCTTTCACCAGAGTATTCACGTCATGACCTGCTCACCTATATCTGCCATGGGTTTTCACCAGCTCTTCATTCCTGATTGGAGCTCAAGTGGGATCTGGAGGATGACCTGCATACTATCATTAGGAAAGTGATCAGTATTGTTTATCTTATGCATAACACTAATTGAATTGATAAGGACGTCACTGAGTTGAAATCTGCCTCTGGCATCAGCAAACCCCCCGTCAAGGGAGGCCCATCTCTAATAAAGAAAAAGGTCGATCCACCCACTAGGTGCTATCATTGTGGGCAAGTAGCCCATTGAAGAAGTGCATGTACCACCACCATCCAAATTGTCGAAGATGGAGATGGATTCGTGATCAATGATGAAGCTTTCATGCTTGGCAGCAAAGCCTTGGCTTCTTCCGAGTTGTTAAACTAGAGGGAGCACCACCTCCAAGCAAATGAGCGCAGGAGATCTTAGTGATTACCCACCTCATGCGAAACAATGTAATTCCCGTCGTTATCAATGGGAGTCAAGTAAATGCTACTGTGGATACTGGTGCTGCTGCCTCGATTATTAGTGATGTGTGTTGCTCTGCCCTATGCATGAGCAGGGATGATCTCAATCCGTCTGCTCACAATTTGATTGATGCCCGATCTCCTTAAGAGGCAAGGTAAAAGATGTTGATATGTATATTCATAACAAACTGTTCCAGGTCGACCTGGTAGTTGTGGACACTTCTGAACACCCACTCCCCTATGACATCATTTTGGGGAGTGACTTCCTTGAATGCAACTCATGCATAATCGATTTTGGAAACAAAACAGTTTCAATACAAGATGACAAAGCTACTTGGTTGACAACAGTCCCAGATAAAGAGATCTTTTTCAATTTAACTGAGTCAACAATTGTTGAAGGCTGCCACTGGACTTGCGTCCCCGTCTCTTCCTATAAAGTATATGACGGAGATGTTATGGTGGTTGGACCCAAAGGAAACTGCCCAAGAAGCATTAAGCTGTCGCCTGATCTGTGCCACGTCAAACATGGTAAATTGTATGTCACTATACTTAATAACTCTTGTTCTCCAGTTTGAGTTGATGCTAATAATAATCATGGCTGTGCCTGTCAAGCTGACTGCAGTACCTACTGACTGCATACCCATTTGCACTGCCATACATGACCTAGAGGGACCTCCAGACCCTATGAAGATCCCGGAAGTAACTGAGGAAACTCATCTGCACCTCAGTGAGGAGGAATGTGAATCTTTAATAGTGCTGCTTCAGTGGAAGAGCAAAGTATTCAAATAGAGGACAATCAGCATTGGTGAGCAATATGCAATCAACACTACAACTAACAAGCCAATCAGGCTGCTATTGCAGTGGATCCCTGAAAGCCTTAGAGATGCATACAAGTGACCTCCTAGAGACTGGTATCATCCAGGCTAGTAATAGCCCTTACGTGGTGCCTACTGTCTTCATAAAGCAGGGAGACAAGTATTGTCTCTATGTTGATTTTCACAAACTAAATACCATTACAATCAAGGATGCCTATCCTCTGTCAAGGATAGAGGACCTGCTCTACAGTACTAGCAAGTTCAAGCTTTTTTTGTGTCTAGATCTATGAAAAGCCTACTGGCAGGTTCCTGATGAAGGCTACAGATATTCCAAAGACTGCTTTTATAATGCCCTATGGTCTGTATGAGTGGCACTACATGGCTTTTGGTTTGTGCAATGCCCCTGTGACATTGGAGAGGTATGTGACAAAGGTGTTGAAAGGTGACACCAACCTATTAGAGCCTGGCATTTTGGCATACATTGATGATATTCTTGTTGCCAGTAACACATTTCAGGAAGATCTCAACAAGTTAAAACGCACCCTTGAGTTACTCCAGAAAGCTGGATTGTGGGTGAACAGAAACAAATGCGCCCTCATGCAGAACAAGGTCACTTTTCTAGGGCGCGTGATCAAACCAGGAAAGATCTCCATCAAGACAAATGCCAAGGATTACCTTGATTGGATTGAGACACATAAAAGCCATAAGGATGTGCAAAGGCTCATGGGATTTGTAAATTATTACAGGATGTTTCTCCCCAACTTGGCTGAGAAGATGAAGAACATCTCTCAGTTACTAAGAAGATCAGTTGAGTTCCAATGGACGTGGCGAGAACAGGAGGAGATTGACACAATTAAAAAGGAATTGAAAAGGATCCCAACACTCAAAACCCCCCGATTTCTTGAAGCGTTTTACCATCAATTGTGACGCCAGCACTGTGGCTATAAGTGGGGTCCTAAGCCAGGTAATTAATGGAGTCAAAAGTCCTATCCAATATTTCAGTTGTAAACTGTGAGCTGCAGAGCTCAACTATGGTGCCACGAAAAGTGAACTGCTTGCAGTAGTTGAGTCACTAAAGAAATTTAAGTACTTCTTATTGGGCCACCCACTTATGGTGCACACTGACAACAGCATGCTGGCCTGGCTCAAAAATTTCTCTGGCAATAAATCAAGCATCGTAGCTAGATGGATAGAGTTCCTCAACAATTTCAATTTTACCATCAAACACAGACCCAGCAGACTCCATCTGAACACCAACTATTGGATGGCTCTTCCAAGCTACAAGTGCAACCTAAAGAGGCCCGTGGGAAGGCAAGTGCAGTTCGGATTCATCCCCCTTATGGAATATGAAGCACTGCCAGACATCAATGTGGATCAGCATGGCAGACCTATCTGCCTGTCCTCATGTGAGAAGAGACAACTGCAGAGGAGATCTGGAAACATCAGAAAGGTGATAAAATAATGTCAGAAATCTTATGTTGAATAGCAGACCCCCTTTTTCCAATGGACCCACTAACAGGTCAATATTTTCAGCAATACAACTGGCAGGTTAGTGATCAGGGGCTCCTCTATGTGAAATGCAGGAACAATTGGCTGGCTATCCCGGAATATTACCATGGCAATCTAGTGAGACAAATTCATGAACGTGGCCACCTGGGCATATTACAAACAGAGAAAACCTTTAACACCAGGTATGTGACCATCAGTATTCGAACTGCAGTAATTGATGTGATCAACAAGTGTGAATAATGCCTCTTACAGAATGCAAGTCATTTCCCCTAGCAACATGCAGCACTCTAAAGCCAGGCAGCTGAGAAACTGTCTTGCAATAACAAGGGATACCAGTACCTCCTGGTTATGGTCGACCATTTTACCAAATATGCACGTGTGATCCTGCTCAAGAACACCACGGCTGAGCAGATAGCTGAGAAGATCCTGAAGGAATGGATCCTCAAGTTTGGGCCCATGGAGAGGCTGCTCTCTGACAAAGGCCCACAGTTCGAGAATAATCTAATGACGGCCCGGAGCCATGAAATGGAAATTATACATGAATTCACCATGGCCTACCATCCTCAATCCAATGGTTTGGTAGAGCGTCTCAACAGAATGTTAATTAAGTTGCTGTGAGTAGCTTTAGCCCGATCAGCCGGAAACCTCTGTTCATGTGACTACGCAATTAAATCCATTTAAAGGTATGTTTGGTAGGGAATCTGTAACACCTTTATCAATGATGTTCCCAAAGTGCCATGATGCCAGTGTAAACTCATATGTGGTGTGGCTGATGCATGAGCTACATCGCGTCCATTTAACTATCTGCCACAACAAAGGCCAGTCAGCCATCAGGCAGAAAAGGAATTTCAACTGCAAACTGTATGGTGAACTGCACCAGCGAGGCAATAAGGTGTTTGCATATTTCCTGCCCTGTCACGGATCAAAACCAGGTGTGAAAGTTGGTTATGAACTGGCAGGGGCCTTTTACAATTAAGAAGGTACTAGAACACAATAAGTATACACTTAGCAATGGGAAGGTGGTTCACTTCTAACAGCTCAAACAAGCCATCAAAGACATTGAACACGTAATATTAGATGAGAACACTGAATTTACACTATTAGATAACGGTATTGACATATACGAAACCTATGATAATTTAACTGAATATCCTGAAGAGGATTTTACCGACTCTGATTTTTATGATACTAGTGTCACTGACATGGAACTAACTAATAACCAAGTACTGCCCAAATGATGGGCTAGAGAGATCACTTTGTCAGATCCCCATAGTTGGGACCTTAACCTTAATATTCTGTTTAGAGATGATACCCAGTCAGAGCAGAAAGAAGCAAGGCCTGCCATCTCCACCTCAACATTGCCAAGTGCACTGGAGGTTTACATCAGTGAGGATTCAGATGCTTCAACCTGAAGAAGCAGGTGATCCAAAATGAGTATGCCATGAGGACGCCGAGCAGATTCTGACCTCGTCAGGGCAATGTATAGCCCTGACAGTTCAGAGAGCTGATAGTCTGCCTGTGACCCAGTCTCACTACTATGTTGGGAGATGCATATCTCCAAGTATGCATGAGTTGCCTAGAGACTCTGTTGCTAGTGTACCATTTACTGATATAACAAATGTAAATCAACCCCCCATAGTGACTTGATAGCCCCTTCGACCTCTTTTGATTCCACCTCAGCCCCTTCCACCATTTGCTCACAAAAGTTCAAGGAGAAGAAGAAAAAGATGTCAAGAATTGGTGATGAGACCATCCACCCTTATTTCATAGCCACTAGGCACGCCACTAACTTTGTTAGAGACAACATTTTGGAGGAAACTCAACATCAGACCAGTGAGCTTACAATTATAAGATGCTCATGTGCTCCATAGATATCATCCCGCTTGTCATGGATGGTGAGAAGAGACCACTGGTTAATGCTATAATTTTCTATGATACCCACATGCTCACTGGCTTAGGCAGAAATTACTGGAGAAGTACAGTGCACATATTGTTTGATGATGATCTTACCCTCCCAGTCCTCAGCAGATTTATTAGTACTTGGAGAGGGATCAAAAGGTTTGAGTGTGTTAGCATAGATTTCCCCAGCTTGCTGCTCATCTACTTTCTGAGACCAAAGGAAATCAAGAACCCAATGCCATGAAGAGCATTGAGATTGCCTACCATTTGGCTAAGACAGAAAGAATTGGGCTCGTACTGGTGATTCGTGCTGAGCTTGAGAATGAAATTTTGGATCCTATTGAGAGTCTCCATTTCCGCATGGAAAACTTCTTTATCCTCTACCCTGAGTCCTACCAACCAGTATCGATGTACCAGACTAGTTCACCTCCAGTGACCAAGCTAATTTATACGGACTTGTTACTGTGCAAGCAGATTCTGACGCACCAACTTGCTGTTGATCAGAGATTGAAAATAGACACTGCTCTCCAGGCGTAGACACTGGAGGCGATCTATCAATGGAGCTGCCTGTTAACCCGGATCACAGACCTGCAAGCCAGTTTCACTTTCGCACAAAGTGCCAATACACTACAAGAGATTGACAAGATATGGAAGGATCTTAAAGCTGATAAAAGTCCAGAAACCAAATGGCCTGTCCTAGACATAAAGAGTCCATCAGCTGAGTATCACCCCTTAGTGGAACGAGTCTTAGGAGAAATTTGCTGCTCTTACACGACTCAGGAAAGGAACAATTACAAAGAATGGCTATTTTCGGAGCCATCTGGATCTTGGCCATCTTTTTGACAAAGACTTCCACCCTTGTGCTGCCAATGGATGCAACCATGAGGATTACATTAGCCAAGAAGTCGCCACACGAAATTACAGCTTGCCCTCTACCATGGAAAGCTAAGAATTGGCTACTCCACCACTGTCCATTACCGTTGTCACCTGGAAAGTCAAAGAGACTCAAGCTGTTGTCTCTGGGCCACCACTCCAGTTGTTGCCACAGAATTAAATTGAGCAAGGGGCATGTAGAGTCACTCAGGGATATTTGAATATTTCTCTAGAATTTTATTAATTCTCAATTTGTAATTTGTTTAATTTCGTATTTTCTATGTCACTCTTGACGTCACCTCGTTATTTTGGGGTTAAGTTTTCATTGCAGTTACTTTGTCCCCTAAATGTTATATGACGTATTGTTCAGCTTGCTCATTTGAATTTGCAAGGGAATGATTGAAAGTTGTAAACAATTAGCAGGTAATGATTAACGCTTTGTATAAATAGGGAACTATTGTAGCAATCGTTTTTTTCTTGGGCGCTGCCATCAGAAAGACTGAATTAGAATCAAGTCTTGTTTTAACAGAAACGTGTTCTTTGCTCCACCTTCTGCATGATTATTCTAATTATTATTAGTATAATGATTGCTTAAGTCACAGTGACTATTTGGGAGTCCTGCTAACCTGGCACCAGTGTGATGCATAATGCTGGATGGTTTGCAGCCTAAATCGTGGTTGGTATTAGGTTATGACTAGGTATACGAAAATAATAAACCTTTTGTTCTTGTCATNCACTCCAGTTGTTGCCACAGAATTAAATTGAGCAAGGGGCATGTAGAGTCACTCAGGGATATTTGAATATTTCTCTAGAATTTTATTAATTCTCAATTTGTAATTTGTTTAATTTCGTATTTTCTATGTCACTCTTGACGTCACCTCGTTATTTTGGGGTTAAGTTTTCATTGCAGTTACTTTGTCCCCTAAATGTTATATGACGTATTGTTCAGCTTGCTCATTTGAATTTGCAAGGGAATGATTGAAAGTTGTAAACAATTAGCAGGTAATGATTAACGCTTTGTATAAATAGGGAACTATTGTAGCAATCGTTTTTTTCTTGGGCGCTGCCATCAGAAAGACTGAATTAGAATCAAGTCTTGTTTTAACAGAAACGTGTTCTTTGCTCCACCTTCTGCATGATTATTCTAATTATTATTAGTATAATGATTGCTTAAGTCACAGTGACTATTTGGGAGTCCTGCTAACCTGGCACCAGTGTGATGCATAATGCTGGATGGTTTGCAGCCTAAATCGTGGTTGGTATTAGGTTATGACTAGGTATACGAAAATAATAAACCTTTTGTTCTTGTCATACATGCAAATATAATATTTGACACAGAGATTAAATTATACCATTGGCAAACGTGAATGCGCAGCAGCTATGCACTATTTAATAGTTAGCTGAGAAATAAAAACCACTTCGAGACTCCTACTTTGCACTGAGATAGAAATTAAACGTTGAGACAAGTAAGCACCACACCCTCTAATCACAAGCTGCCTTCCCCTCAGGTAGCACTCCGCCTGGACGCCGTATGAATTGGTCATCCTGGTTACAAGTTACAGTGGATGAATTATGGATGCTATCAGTTATTACGATCTTTTGTTATTTATTTTGTTGGAATCGTGGCTGCTCTATGTAGGCCTCAATTGTAACCTTCTTGCAGAGTCAACTAGTTTCTTTTTGGTAATGCNATTCTCAATTTGTAATTTGTTTAATTTCGTATTTTCTATGTCACTCTTGACGTCACCTCGTTATTTTGGGGTTAAGTTTTCATTGCAGTTACTTTGTCCCCTAAATGTTATATGACGTATTGTTCAGCTTGCTCATTTGAATTTGCAAGGGAATGATTGAAAGTTGTAAACAATTAGCAGGTAATGATTAACGCTTTGTATAAATAGGGAACTATTGTAGCAATCGTTTTTTTCTTGGGCGCTGCCATCAGAAAGACTGAATTAGAATCAAGTCTTGTTTTAACAGAAACGTGTTCTTTGCTCCACCTTCTGCATGATTATTCTAATTATTATTAGTATAATGATTGCTTAAGTCACAGTGACTATTTGGGAGTCCTGCTAACCTGGCACCAGTGTGATGCATAATGCTGGATGGTTTGCAGCCTAAATCGTGGTTGGTATTAGGTTATGACTAGGTATACGAAAATAATAAACCTTTTGTTCTTGTCATACATGCAAATATAATATTTGACACAGAGATTAAATTATACCATTGGCAAACGTGAATGCGCAGCAGCTATGCACTATTTAATAGTTAGCTGAGAAATAAAAACCACTTCGAGACTCCTACTTTGCACTGAGATAGAAATTAAACGTTGAGACAAGTAAGCACCACACCCTCTAATCACAAGCTGCCTTCCCCTCAGGTAGCACTCCGCCTGGACGCCGTATGAATTGGTCATCCTGGTTACAAGTTACAGTGGATGAATTATGGATGCTATCAGTTATTACGATCTTTTGTTATTTATTTTGTTGGAATCGTGGCTGCTCTATGTAGGCCTCAATTGTAACCTTCTTGCAGAGTCAACTAGTTTCTTTTTGGTAATGCTGTTATAGTCCCCAGCCACTGATTCTACAATATCATGCACTTTGAAAACAATCATATTCATCTGAATAGTTCAATAATGCTCTTATATACTTGTTTCCTTTCAGATAGCATTACCAAATAGGATATCTGCATCATAAATATTGTAGAAACGTTTAGGAGTTATATTTTATTAATGCATTTTTTTGTAAAATTACAGAAAGGTCTGATCACTAAATTTGTGATTCAGAAATTCCATAACTGTTTATACTCAATATTTTACTTTCTGTAGATTCAAGCAAACACCCTAAACTGAATATTGTTGAGAAAGTGAAGACCGAGAGAATTGTCAAATTTTTCGAACAATGCAAAGTGGTTTGTAGTTTTTCCCTAATATCAAGACAAAGTGCACAATAAAGATTTGTAATCTTTCATTAAAGCTGCAAACTTTGACGACATTCTTAGTAAAATATTATTTCTCATTTAACATTTATTTTGGAGTTTTTGTTGTCATACAGCAATGCAGCATCCATCATTATTGATTTTTTCTGCTATATTAAGCATTAAAAAGGATCTTAGTGCTAAACTATAGATTGAATGCAAAAAGTAATCATATTGCTTTAAAGTAAATACTTGATCCATACAGAATTTACTCTCTTTATAAAATGAGTGGGCTGTATTTCAAATACATTTTTACTACTGAACATTACGTACCAATCAAAAGCACTGTTTGTCTGAAACAAATATACAGTTTCTGTGTAGTCAAGGATAAGATAGGTCTCATAAACTTGGTTCTTAATTATATTATTTTGGGCAAAAATAAATTATTGCAATGACCAAAACAAGACTATAATAGTTGCAATATTAAAATTACGTACAAATACATTATGCAATTTTTGTAGAATTACAATTAAACACAAAGCAATAAATTCTTGGTCCAAAATTTTTTGCTCAGTTACAAGAACATGACCACCTCGAGATTCATTGGGAAAAGTTGCTTGCGAATGGGTGACAGAACCATTTTGATTTCTCACAGAGGTTTAATGTTGAGGAAGCCATTCACAAAGACATTTTTTGTCTAATTCCCATGAGAAAAATTCCGAAATTAAGTAAAATAATAATTGCAATGATATATTTATTTAAGCATATTTATTGCAAATATTTATGAAATTAATAATTACTTTTACAAACCTGCTCTTAAATATAATCTAATATATCACTTAATAAATTGTGTGAACATAATAGGCGTCTAATAATTTTGACTTGAATTTTAACTGTCATACCATGGAATATACAGAAATATATATTTGAATCATATTTTTCATGGTAGTAGAGACATCAGTGGAATATAATATGGTAACAACCCGTTTAGGTAAGTATGACTATAATGATGAAGCATGATTATTAGGAAAATGCTTGTTCTAAAAAATATCATACCAATTTGATTACTTACCAAATATTTCTTTTTGCAATCATACTGTTTATTTATTTTTACTTTTACATCAACATAAAAGCATGTATAAAATAACCTTTAAATTTTACCGAGGATGGTTTGAAGAGAACTACTGCATAGCTAGATGTGTATGGACAGATATGTGAACTTTGACAGGACTCGGTTTATGATTCCATTTTTCCTTCTAGACATGTTGCTGAAGCCGTCTTAGCATTGGCCTAGAATTCAAGTGAATCAATTTGCCATTGATGACTTGCACATCAATGGAAGCAGCCTGATGACATTTTAACTCTTCTAAACGGTTATATTATCTCCACATGCTGAGAAAAAGTCAATTTCGACCTAAGCACTTCTTGCTATTTTTATGTAACTTATGAGACCAATTCGTGAATAATGCTTCTCACGCTTGGCCCCATGCAATAACTATAAATCAGAGCAAGAAAATTGAATGTTTACACTCCATTTTTAATTTTTTCATTCTACATAATTGTCATGACCATTTGTGCAAGCAAACATGGTGTGATATTCTCAATGATGAAGAACCTCTATTACACTATATAGTACGCATGGAAAGAAAGATCTAATGTTGGACTTGTCATTCATTGGCATAGTTACTGGGATAAAAATAATAATTTGTATAGTATCATGATGTTGCATTGCATCCTTCCTGTTGGAGAATCTGCTACTTATAAAGAAGCTTAATTACAAAAAATTTTATTCCCTTTTAAAAATGTGATACAAAGCGACGCTTCTCTCCCTAACACAAGTAGACAACGGCCACATCTTGAAGTACGCTGCTTGGCTCGAACATTTAACCCCTATCATTTCCCAAATTCCCTTTGAGAATACTTAATGTTGTTCGGAGGACTTAGGAAGTCTGGCACTGAGACGTCATTCAAATATATAATGGTCAACAATGGTGCTTCAAGGGTTACTAACCAAATGGGAACCGAAAGGGCTATGCCTGAATCGTCCTAGAGAGTAACCTCCTCGTGGTGGTTCCTGGAGAAGCGGAGACGCTGAGCAAATACTTGATGGGCGCGTCGCTTTGCGGAGTCCCGAACCTAGAGTGGACGTTAAACAATAGGGTATAAGAAGGTGCAACCATGTGTGCTTTGCACATATGGGGGCGGTGATGATGATTTGAGACTGTCTGTTCTGTGGAGCAGACGGCGACGTCTATGCCCAGAGCCGTAGAGTGCGTCTACGAGGGCAGTTATACAGAGGATTTTCCTCTGTCTCTGGCCTCTAGATAGGCCTAGGCCAGCATT
>CABFPE010000102.1:1609056-1619462 GCA_900660155.1 Hofstenia miamia
ATAATGGGGGAACCGAACGGGCTATGCCTGAATCGTCCTAGAGAGTAACCTCCTCGTGGTGGTTCCTGGAGAAGCGGAGACGCTGAGCCAATACTTGATGGGCGCGTCGCTTTGCGGAGTCCCGAACCTAGAGTGGACGTTAAACAATAGGGTATAAGAAGGTGCAACCATGTGTGCTTTGCACATATGGGGGCGGTGATGATGATGTGAGACTGTCTGTTCTGTGGAGCAGACGGCGACGTCTATGCCCAGAGCCGTAGAGTGCGTCTACGAGGGCAGTTATACAGAGGATTTTCCTCTGTCTCTGGCCTCTAGATAGGCCTAGGCCAGCATTTGCTGGGCCTTACCTATGAGGGAGCTTTGCTTTGTCATGGGTTTTAGTTATGATCCGACATTCTAAGTTACGGAGATTTTAGGACGTCACTTGGTGCTTTGCACTCAAGTGTAACAAATATCTCCAAAATAATCAGGATCTTTATAACAGGCAGACGGTAGNACCTATGAGGGAGCTTTGCTTTGTCATGGGTTTTAGTTATGATCCGACATTCTAAGTTACGGAGATTTTAGGACGTCACTTGGTGCTTTGCACTACAAGTGTATAAATATCTCCTAAATAATCAGGATCTCTATAACAGGCAGACGGTAGGTGCTCACGAGTTACCTCAGTTAGTAGCCTTGGTTGGCGAAAGCTGTAGAGAGGCGCAACCCTCTCATGAAGCTCGGCCTTCGGCTTCACTCTCTGCTGATCAGACTCAACACAGATCAGCACTCTGCGTGCCAGGGGTCGCCAGAGGACAAGCATGATTAAGCCGGCTAGCACACTTCTAGGGGAAGTGCCAGAGCTGATCTGTTGCCACCCACTCTTCAGTCCGTTGACTGGTAGAGTAACCCCGACTAACCAAATAGGATTATCATTTTGATTTGGTTTCTAAGTGCCTGTCCGACATTGTGGAAGTGCTTGTACTAACTGCGAATGAATGAACAAAATCACTGAATGTGCCATTTACCCTTGTGCCATTTACCATTAATGAACTTCCCGTAATTTATGCAATTTTCCAGTTAGTCTCATGGATGAAATGAATATATTAAGACATTTTTATCTTATTAATTAATATGACCTAAACTATGAGATTAATGGAATAGAATAAAATTTATAATCATGATTATTGCATTAAAAGGAACAAGATTGAATTCAGAGAATGCAAAGGCCTTTGCCAAGTATGTTTCATTACAGTGTCTGTCATATTGTTAGGCAGTTAAGAAAGCAATATGTAAGCATAACAAAAATCTATTCCTAGCGAAAATATAATCTTATTCAAATGAAATTAGCAAAGCGAACACATTTTTCTCCTCAGATGTACTGATGAATATAACTTTGAAATTTCCTTGCTAGTTATTTAGAAAAATTGTTTTTCCACATCCATGTAAACAAGTGTGTCAGTAATTTTAAAAGTACATTAAGCACTAAAACGCATCTTTAAAGTCTTTGCAAGTCGTTGATTTCTTTAAATGTGCTTTTTAGATGTGCATTCTAACATTATAACGCAATATTTTAGGATATGACATTATGATTTTCTATTGAAGACCTTATATTAAAACTTAATATCATTGTAAACAGTCTATTGTTATGTTAAATAAATGCCATGTTACTATTAAAATTTAAGTATCCTTTCATGAAAAAATTCAAATTTGTTTCCATTTTTCAATATTCACAAGAATTACTTTACTAAACATTAATGCGGCTTAAAACACTGCTGTTTGCAAGTGCTTATAGTTATTAAAAAGGTGCCTGCATATTTCGCATTTAAGTTATTAACGCAATAGTCAACGTGGGCAAAGTCCCAAAAAACATCAAAAATATTCAATGCAGTTTCAGAATCTTCCACATATAATAAGGATATTCAGGTTCAAGTCAATTTGAGAGCTGGGTCATTCCAGAATTTCCATGATTTCCCGAGAATAATTGATATGGGCTAAAGAGTGATATTTTGATGATACACAAAGCTATTGTGCATGTTTAAAGATACATATAGTGAAGTCTCAATTTCAATTTTTCTGATATGTCTACTTAAGTTTTACAAAAAACAGTTATTCACCCAAGATCTTCAGGTTGTTTCAGGTATTTTTTGGACAATAGCAAGTGCACCTTTCTTTTAACATGTGTTAAAATTGGTTTCATTCTTATCAATATTATGCTAATAATGTCCAAAAGATCTATAGAACAAATGAACTTGAGTTTCAGCACAGTTATACAAAGACAAAAACTCAAGATTGTGCGTAATTTTGCTGATATCTTAAGCCATCGTTCTCAATGTGATTAAGCCACCATATACAGCCACTCGATGCATAGGGTTTTTGTAATCGTCCAAATGAACTTTTTGTCACACTAGTAAATCTATAAATTTCCTTCTGAGTCATGCTTACCCAGAATATATTTGATCATAAATTACCTCAAATTTTTTGGAATTTGTTTGATAAAAGCAAACCAACAGTTTCACAGAAATCAATCAAATTTGGATCTAGCTTCAAATGTCAAAATGGATGGAACATTTAGAACTTTTATATTTCTCAAACTTTTTAATGTATTGAATGAAAAATTTTACAAAATAATACACTATTGCATTCAAATAAAAGTTGGAAACTGTAAATCATAACTTCCATACAAATTAACACACAGGTTGCTAAAATGCTATTATGAATTAATGACTGCTAAGAAAACAATCTGCAAGTTAGCCTGTAGATCAAAAAATTTAGTTATCTTTATTGAGGACAAGTGCAAGGAGGACTCAATCCTATTGACCCAGGGAGAAACTATTTCCTCCTTCATTAAACTTTTGATAATTTCTCAAAAGTTTTGGAGCTTCCTTAATGAGGCTTTTATTAGGATTCCTAACTAAATAAATTATTTTTCTAAAATGTGCTAACTTTATGTTTCAAAAAATTCGAATTTTTAAGGTTTGATTACATCATCATAAATACAGGTGGTATCACATTTCTGAGCATTCTAATTTGATGGTGCTGATATTAAGATGCAAAGTTTGGTTTAATATTATAATCCAATCAAAAGATAGAAAGACAGGGAGGTCAATCTTCCTTGTTCAGACCTTAATAACCGAAAACAGCCAAGGTCAAATGGGGTTACGACCCCATTGCTTTATCATTGTAGATATTCCATGTTTATCGCATTTTGGGAATTATCTTCTCATTGATAAAAGGAATAATTGGAGAGATATAGCTGAAATACACCCTTCACTTGCTTGTAAATTGCAAAAAATTTAAAACGGTTTATGGATTTTTGAAAATAATTAAGAATAATCCTCTCCATATCTAATGTTCAGGTAAACTAAAATAGAATGACCCAATTATTATATACTTCAATGCTTATTTGTTCATATTAGTGATGAATTTTTAGTTGTATTTTGTTGGTTGCTTGTCAGGGAATCTATTTTTCTTTTATGCACTCTTTTCTGATTAAATCACATAAATTGTGCCAAGCCTTAATGATTCTTGATGATTCAGGTGACATGAGCCTAAAATATTATGTTGGTTAAATATCTTTCAAGAAAGTTGACAGTGAATCAAATGTATCATTATTAGAAAGGTCAAATTTTTCATACATCCAAAAATTATGAATGTTAGAATGGGTGAAAAACATAGGAAGAATATTATTGTTAGTATAAAATACACAATAACCAAAAATTTACCAATATCTCAGTATATTGGATTTTTTTAGAAATCTCTGAATTAATATTTTAATACTGAGCTTGATTCATAAATTAATGAATGAATATTGACATGTTCATTTGTTAGATTATTTCCTACTTAATTTTTGAATATGCCAGTTGCCACTACTAGAAGATCAGCATTCTACATGGTTACCCGACTTTGAACATGTTATCCTTTTATTTTTTGATTAAGTATAGTACTATAACTTACTGAAACTTATTCTAAAGAAAGACAAACAACATATTTAATGTTTCTATTAAAATATTTTCTACCAAAATACCATATGAAAAAAAATTGTTTGCTACTTTGTAATTTCTAACTAAATGAATCACCAATCCGTCGCATCTACCCTCGCATATTTTGCAAAAATTAAAAATTTCCTTTTACTAAAATTAAAGATTGTTAAGAGTGTTTTTTTGGAACCCTGTTTTAGTAAAGGCATAAATAATATTTTTCCAATAAAAAAGTAGAACAATTGAATTTATGAGAAACTTTATGAGAAACAATAAAATTTTTTAAAAAAATATTCCCTGCTTAAGAGATGAAACAAAAAATTATTTTATAATTTTGGCCGGGAAATGGCCAAAATTTTCAAACGGCTCCAGGCCAGGAAATTGCCGGTTCCGAACGGTTCCATCTCTGGTTGTATCGTCTTAGGAGAAATCGACAACCCGGAATCTAAATCCTATATTCAACACTGGACTGACCCAACGTGAGGCTCAATTGGCGATTTCCCAATTTAATAATTATAATATCGAATATAATTTATTTAATGCATACATTTCTTAACTCAATCAAGTTGATTGAATAGGTTGATATTACAGAATATTTACAAGTTTGTTCTTCTAATTAAGAAGAGGTAGATAACAATAGAGTCCATTATCAATTCAAAACAAGCATGCGAGGCCCAAAAATTCGGATGGTATGCATAGATAGTGAACCCACTATAATACAAAATGCTCACTGTATGAAAAACTTCTGCGAATGTTCTAAACATATTGCAAACAAGAATAATAGAAAACGTTTGTATCAATCTCGCTTGCAAGGTGTCATGAAAACTGGCTTTCAATTCTCTTTTACCAAATATAATTAAAATACATGCTATAAGAACTTTGACTATACATGTGATAACAATTAGAATCTTTGCAACACTTTCGTCAACTACAGTAAGAATGTACCAGGAGGAAATTACATTTTGCAGCAAAGCAACAACAGCGGCCAAAACTACAATTAGCAACCAATTTTTTATTGTGCTATATTGATGAAAACTCAACCTCTTCGGAACATCGGTTATGAGAAAAGCATAGATGAGTAAGCAATAGCTGCTTGGCAACGTCCTAGATCCTATGGCAACCACCACAACAAGCACTGTGAGAACATGAAAATGGAAAACCACATTATAATATATCCAAATGCATATGTTATATATTTCTAAACAAATAAGCAACTGCATAAATGAACTATATAAGTGATCTTTAGATTTTAAAGATTGAAGTTTGACAATTGTGAAAACAGCAATGCCAAGTGTAAGAACATTGTTTAATTGGTAGTATCTATTGGCAGCATCTAAACGACAGTTTAAATTTATGTAAAAGTGAATATAAATTTATATTTATCTTAATTCTATCTTTATTATATAATAACTTGTGATGNTTCACTGTACCAGAAATCGAACATTGTTTAATTGGTAGTATCTATTGGCAGCATCTAAATGACAGTTTAAATTTATGTAAAAGTGAATATAAATTTATATTTATCTTAATTCTATCTTTATTATATAATAACTTGTGATGAGTTCACCCCTCTTCAGATCTGTCCAGACCTGACCTGCTTATCGACATCAACTTTGACCTGGTTTAAACCTGTTTAATCGGGATGTTCATATAGGAAGGGGTCTTATAAAAGTACCATCATCCTCTTCTCGAAATACATTTTTTTACATTTTACTTGAGTGGAAACAACATAAACTATATATATTTAATGTTCAATATTAAGAGAAAATAAGAAAAATAACTAAGGGGGCAATAAAAACAGAGGTAATTTACTTCAATATTTTATTGTCAAGTATGCAACTTGGAAAGCCTTCACTAATGTCCAAAATTGGACTTTTTTTTGCGATTTCACAATATGAAAAAAATCCGATTTCTTTAATTAATTCATAGTATGCAAACCTAATTATGAGTACACTAAATTCGATCTGAATTTGTACTGCTTCAGTATTTAATTGAGAAATCTGCAATCTGTAAATTTACAAACTTAGACTTTATATGCCAAGCAATTTGCTATATCCAAAATGTTATTTAGAAGTATGTGTATTAATAAATATCAATATCCTAATCAAGTTTCTGATAATTTATAATAACCATGTGCTTACTCGTTCATATATTTACACATAATACAAAATATGCCATACCTATTAAGAACTGCTTACTCATGCAACAATTTAAGATTTGAACAACGTACTTTTATATGCATAGAAAATGTAAAATTAAGATATTGGAAAAGCTCATTTTGGTAAATTTTGTTTAACGAACCACCATAATTTTGGTTTCTGCTTATATATAATGGAATAGATTCCATCAGAACAATTTACATGATGCTTTGCGTTATTGAAAAGTTAAGCTGCAAGAATAATATAAAAGTGACTTTGAAAAAAGTTCACACCCTGTTCTGCCATGAAGCCAAAAATATTGGTTATAAAAGAAAACCAGTTTCCTTAAGATAATATATTTTTACGGAGGAATCCTTGACAACGAAAACTTATAAAAAGAGGCACTTGAGCACACACATAAGGAATCTATCTGAATTTCCTCATTATATTGCACTTTCAGATGTCATTTTGCGTGAATAATCAGCCATTTCGA
Source organism: Hofstenia miamia (assembly GCA_900660155.1). Taxonomy (NCBI): domain Eukaryota; kingdom Metazoa; phylum Xenacoelomorpha; order Acoela; family Hofsteniidae; genus Hofstenia; species Hofstenia miamia. The sequence goes on from CABFPE010000102.1 coordinate 1,615,647, forward strand.
ACTTCAGCCCTATTGGATAGAGATTATTATATGTTCATGGTAAAATTGAACTCTCAAACCTATTACAACGGCAATATAATGATTATTCTTTATTAATAACAGAATTGCAAATTTTCACTATTTTCGACTCCATTTAGGAAAATGGCTAGGTCCAAAATACATTTTTGGGCAAAATTTGTATCAGTTTCATATTTTCACAAAATTTGGTCTTAGAAAGCGTCAGACGATTTTACCATTTAAAATATACAATATTTCCCCAATTCTCCTGAAATTTGGTATTGTCAAAGGAATTTAACAAGCATGTGAAAACTGTATTTCGAATAATGAAAATAAAAAATTAAAAATATATTTACAAATACCAAAATGAATACCTGCCAATGAACAAGAAAATGAACAGTAAAAGCAATCAAAATTGAAACTCAGATGATACGCTCATGCTGTACCTGTTTTGACTTGATAAAGTAAAATAAACAAAACTAATGTAAACAAAGTAAAATAGCAATTACTCAAGTAAAAATTTATATAACACTTACAACAGAATTGAAAATCATAACTGATTTTAGATCACTGAACTGGACTACAATGCTTAGGAATGAAAAGTTTTTTCCTGACATAAATACATTGTAATAACAATAAGATTTACAAAATGATTAAAAATAGTGGGATTGTGACAAGATAAGTAAAATATTTTAATAGCGTATATCTTTATTAAATGAATGTGGAAACAGGTGGTTGTTGAGAAAAAATCGTGCAATAATACCTTGTATTGCAATTATTTAGTTTAAGCAAACTTATTTTTTATGTAATAAGTGCTTTGCGCTAAATTTAATCATGGTAACTCTAACTAATGGTATTTATCAGTAAGTTGAACTAATGGTATCAGTACGTTACACTTGTGGAATTGAGTTAGGATGTGGAGAAAGGTTGTAAGTCGCACATTTTACAAATCTACAAATCTAAGCTAAGTGAAATTATTGTTAAAAAGAGAAATTTTATGCTAAATATGTTATACATTTTTAACTTGCCTTACAAAGTACTCAATTTTTGAATTGTTTTTGCTATAATATATAAAAGTTAACTTAAATGTGACCTAAAAAATTATCGAATTTCTCTAAAAAATTGAATCAGTATGGATTAAGTTTCTTAACATCAAATTTATTTGCCTTCTGTGAATTGAAAAACTATATCAGTGAAATATATTTTAAATAATGAAACTAGAACATTTACAATAATTCAGTTCTACATATAAAACTCATGTAAGAAGAAATTTTCAGAAATTTCAGAAACTAAATTGATTTGTTTAAACATAAGTGTTGTGTGATAATTCAACTGGCAAGTTCATTAAATGCTTTACAACAAAGTGAAATACGCGATTTAAACAAGAAGTCTTATTCAGAAATAAATCATGGCAGATGGTTTTATAGATTAATATGTTCTGGTTTAAAACGTGTTTGAAATAGACAATTTCAATTTTGTATTGAAAAATTGACGTTGGTAATAAAGGTTTTGAAAATCCTGGCAAGTTCTTTAAGAAATGAATGACATAATATACAATTGTGAAATGTCAGACAATACCTTCCTGACAGGGATTGATCATAAATGCTTTATTAGATGATAAAGAAATGTCAAAATTATTTAATTTTCTCACTAATGCGTTAACATAGCAAATTTCATATGTGTGAAATTGAAAATAATATTTCTCAAATTATTAAATAAACCTAATTTCTTCCTATGATACTTAACATGCATCTCATTGCTTTTCTCCAAAATATAAATAAACTTAATCATAATTTGATTTTAGAAAAATATTTTGTGAGTTCAATCATTTATATAGCAATATTTTCAGTTTTATCAATATTTAAAATACTAATGTACCTACACACATATATATATATATATATATATATATATATACATACATACATACATTGTTATAATGAATAACAAATTGTAAGATATTTTTTAATACATAAGATCTTCCCCTATTCGAATCAAGTTTCATAGCAGATCTCCTTATAAATAATAATATTGCCTTAGTTATATGAAAACAAATTGTTTACATTGTAATTTTTGCTGCATCCATTATTCCGCAACAATTATGTTCATTTAACTGCTTATACTGTGCACATAGCTTCAATACTTTGTGAGCAATAGTTAGACAGTTTTTTATCAACTTCAAAATGGGACTTTTCAAATGGATTATATGTATTTGCTATTAACCCATTTGGATAAAGACATTAGAAGAAGAAAATCACATATGTTTTTTTAATCAACCAAAAAAGTGCATTTTCGTCCAAGGGAATTAACGTATTTTAGGTTTGGCATAACTCTATTAACAATATAGTGCAAATATACTAGAAGAAAAAAAGTTAAATCACATGTAGGTTTCTCATGGAGAGATTGAACCATGGTAATTGTGTGAAAATTAAAATTTTTAAAGTGCTATTCACAATATTGCGCGTACACATTTCAAAGAAACAATTAAGAATTTCGCGTATGTTATTGTTCAATAGATTAGAGCATGGTAAGTATTTGAATTTTTTTCATTCAAAGTCGTCTTTAGAATGCGTGTTTGTTGGATGAGAAATGCTTGTTCAAAGTTGCTAATGTAAGAATTCAACTATGCAAAAGTGATATAAAACAGATATCACTATTTAAAATTTTCTGTATCAAATTCTGACTGACATGGTGCAGAGAGCCACCAATGAATCCGGTCATTCTAAGTTCACTTTTATTACTTATTTCAAGTTCCAAAATCAACCATTTAAACTTCTTTCCAATTCATTTTTCTATTTTTTATATCCTGAATTATCTCTATTCTTTTTCAAACTTTCATTCCTTCATTCAAATTTTTACTATTAGCAGCTATTATTGAGATATTTGATCTAAGGAACGTCCAAACACATAATTACATTTATTATTTGTTCTTTTTTTAGGGCCACATGGATCCTTCAATTTTGTTTTTTACATACGGGCGCTAAGTACTATGGGTTTTATACTGAGCGCAAGTGATCAACGATTTTCCCCATACATAGTGGCTGTGAGCAGTTTAGCTGGTTACTGTCAAAAAATCACAAATTGAGTATACATGATAGCCTTAGGGCTCATTTAATAGCCTCAGACTAAATTTGGGCTCAAGGGGAGCAATTCTGAAAAATATATAAAAGATAAAAAATGTAAGAAATTGTAGGAAAAATTGGATTTGTTGCCCCTTTCAACAATTATAAATGTGTTTTTCAATTAATTCTTCTATTTTCATTAAATTGGGCGTTTTGCAATATCTGATATTATTTTCAAGTCGATATTAGCAGTTTTTCCTAGTAAAAATAAGGTCTGGCTCCGACAATGTCAAAAATGCTGATTTCAGCCGGAATATGTTCGATTTTGGCTAGATTTTTTTATCAGTGGCAGCAAGCTACATGCTTAAGCCATTTCTAATAGCAAAATTTCACAAAAACCATTTTAGGCCTATTGTATAGGTATTAGGGGAAAGAGGTATCAACCCTTAATTGAAGCGTTGCGACATTTTCTGTTTCTTTGTTTGAATGACTTTTAATGTTACAATTAACCTTGTTTCTGAGACTTGGTTATTGTCTGCCTCAAAAAGCATATTGAAATTGCAATTTCTGTGGGTTTTATAATCAATTCTGAAGTCACTTCACAAAACGTGGTAGAAAGGCATTCTAAAATTATCAGAATTAGCTCAAACTTGAACCGTTTGATGCAATCATATAACTGCACTATTGGTTTAAAAAAGGAACTTGATCCGAAAAAAAATGTAAAATGAAACGTGCTAATATATATATATATATATAT
>CABFPE010000102.1:1624593-1636468 GCA_900660155.1 Hofstenia miamia
TCTGTGTGAATGCACCCTAAGAAAGGCATAGGAGGTTCCACAAACTGACCTTTTGTCCTCTGCTGATTCATTGATATTGGAGGAGTGATTTTAATGACTCATCTACTTGACAAATGTTGATTGACAGCTCGCTAATGGATTTTCAGTGATGTCACATACTTGACATTTTTAAGTGTATTGACTAATGGATTTCAATTAGTGATTCATGACAGTTTTTAATTGATTTTCATAGTGATTCATTTACATGTTGGGGCCAACAATTTAGTTTACACTGTTTTGGTATAATGACTAATTTCATCTTAATATACATGGGTATATCACACACACTTGCTTGCATACATTACATTTCATTTTGTTAATATACCTTGTTATCACACATTACATTTTGCTTTTTCCATGATTTTTGGATGATTGCAGTTACAATGTAATTTGGGTAAACTTACAAAAAACCACATTTTGCTTTTGTCAAAATTCCATGTTATCACTCATTTTGTTTTTGTCAACACACTACATTATCAATTTTCCATAATTTTGAAAAGCTTACACATACAATGCTTATCACGTTTTTGGTAATTTTTTCAAAAAGTCTTCACTTTGTTTTACAAAAATTCCATGCGTTTATTTCATTTTTCACAAAACAGGGAAAGTATTTGCTATACTTAAAGGCGTAATACATAATAAAACCAACCTACATTTTCAGAAAGAGTAAAACATGGGTTATGTATAAAACCAAAATTCGCCTCCTAAAATGTTTACATGCAATGATATTAATAAAATCTATATACAGAATTATTATATATTAGTTTTTACACAGCAAACTTTTCTTTACACTTTTCTTTTGGTTTATTTGATTTTTTTAGGTTGTACACGTTTGGTGACTGATTCAACACATTTGCTGACTGATGCATCTTTTCTCGACTTACACACCATTGTTCAATTTTATTTGATTATTATGTCTTGTTTATGTGATTGTATGCGTCACACAGTGTTAAACTCTTCCATTGTTTTGTATCACACAATTCCATGATATGCACTGCTCTTGTTCTAAATGTATAAACTTGAAAATGCATATAGTGGGAGACATGTTAAATTCAATAGCAAAATGTCTACAATCAATTTAAGTTCGTAATTTGCAGCACTAGTTAAAAAATTATTATGTCAAAATAATTCCAGTAAGTCAATTGTAGTAATGAAACAAAAGCAATTAAATCAATTTGAGTTTTAATAATTCATCATTTGTACTTTGTTTTAATCATAAAGCGCATATATAATTTAGTTTAAACCTGCACAAAGTAAAGAGATAAAACGAATATAATTGGATAAACAACCAATGCAAAATTCGTTTATTATAAAAAAACATGTACTCTGGAAAATAAATTATTTCAGCAAAATAATAAAACAATAAATTTAAATTATGTACCAAGATCTTTTTGTGGATGTAATTGTTACCCAAATTTGCTCCAACATTGAAAACTGTCTTCAAAACATCAAGCCTATCTTTTAACAAGAGCCATATCATTCATCTTACATTCTGAATTTAAATTCAATTTATTCAACCTCATCTGCATGATGTTAAAATTGGAATTGGAATTGGAACAAAGGGAATGGCAGAGTGATATAAACTTTTAAAAAATAATTTTTCTTTTCAATTATTTTGTTATAATATTTTTGGTAAATTTTGCTTTTAAGCACATAATTTTATTTTATAAACTCAATTTTTTATTTTGAGATTAGTTCTATGACGTTTGACCAAAATCACCTACTTGTAAAAAATATCAAGCACAATTTTGTTATTTGAAATGTACATATTCTCTCTCCTACCACCAAATNATGCTGATGATTCTTTAGAAAGAATGATAAGAAAGGGTTTGGGAATACAGGTCACTATGGAAAATAATGCCTGAATTAATGAAAAGTCAGCAATAACAAAAGTAATACCGGCAATGACAAGTGGAATTAACAGAATGAGGAAAGATGAAAATGGAAAACCAAAAGACGAGATTATAAAAACAAAGTTAAAAGATGGAACAGAAAAAGGATAAATAGGAAAGACTTAAAATGTCAAACATGTGGAAAAAAAGGCCACACGAAAAAATATTGCAAAAGGCAAATTAATTTTATCAAAGAAGAAGAAGTGTACTTCAATGAAGATCTATTAGATGATGAAGATGAAACTGAGCAAATGGAAGAGATAGAAAGTGAAACTTTAAACTAGAGGGAGAGCTGTCTCCAGTAAACTGTGCACCCATTCTAATTGTCACAGACCTAATCAAGACAAATACAATTACAGTTGTAATAAACAGTGTGATGGTCAAAGCAACCATAGATACCAAAGCAGTAATATCAATCATTACTGACGAATGTGTGGTGAAAATAGGATTTGACAACAGAAAATTGAAAAGTGAAAAAATTAGATTACTAAATGCATCAGGAGATTACATTGATATAAAAGGTAAATTAATGGAAGCACTGATGAGAATTGCTAATACTACATTTGGCATGATTCTACAATTACATCACATTTGTGATTATGCATTGTTGGCTAATTTTACAACACTTTGTCAGATAAACACACATACACATCTGTTAATATTAAATTTTCCATGTTTTTTCAATTGCATGTAAAGACTACACAATGCAATGTCAAACCACTATGACACTTGTCATGTTTTCCATAATTTTGAAAAGCTTACATGTACAATGTTTATCTTGTTTTTTTGGGAAAACTTACAAAAAAGTCTACATTTTGTTTTAAAATTCTATGCATTTAATTCATTTTTCACAAATCAGGGAAAAATATTTGCTATGCACTACACAATTCAATTGGTTAACCATTGCTACCCACAATGTTTATTTCAAATACATTGATATTTCATTGTAAAAACTTCCATATGTTTAATTCATTTTTCACAAAACAGGGAAAGTATTTGCTATACTTAAATGTGTAATACATAATAAAACCAACCTACATTTTCAGAAAGAATAAAACATGGGTTATGTATAAAACCAAATTTTATTTTCCTAAATATTATGCATCCAAAATGTTATTTATATAATTCATGCACACACTATATACAAAATTATTATATATTAGATTTTACTTGACAATCTTTTCTTTTACACTTCTTTTTGGCTTGCATGATTTTTTTCAGATTGTACACATTTGCTGACTGATGCATCTTTTCTCGACTTACACACCATTGTTCAATTTTATTTGATTATTATGTCTTGTTTATGTGATTGTATGCGTCACACAGTGTTAAACTCTTCCATTGTTATGTATCACACAATTCCATGATATGCACTGCTCTTGTTCTAAATGTATAAACTTGAAAATGCATATAGTGGGAGACATGTTAAATTCAATAGCAAAATGTCTATAATCAATTTAAGTTTGTAATTTGCAGCACTAGTTAAAAAATTATTATGTCAAAATAATTCCAGTAAGTCAATTGTAGTAATGAAACAAAAGCAATTAAATCAATTTGAGTTTTAATAATTAAACATTCGTACTTTAGTTTTAATCAAAAAGCGCATATATAATTTAGTTTAAACCTGCACAAAGTAAAGAGATAAAACGAATATAATTGGATAAACAACCAATGCAAAATTCATTTATTATAAAAAAACATGTACTCTGGAAAATAAATTATTTCAGCAAAATAATAAAACAATAAATTTAAATTATGTACCAAGATCTTTTTGTGGATGTAATTGTTACCCAAATTTGCTCCAACATTGAAAACTGTCTTCAAAACATCAAGCCTATCTTTTAACAAGAGCCATATCATTCATCTTACATTCTGAATTTAAATTCAATTTATTCAACCTCATCTGCATGATGTTAAAATTGGAATTGGAATTGGAACAAAGGGAATGGCAGAGTGATATAAACTTTTAAAAAATAATTTTTCTTTTCAATTATTTTGTTATAATATTTTTGGTAAATTTTGCTTTTAAGCACATAATTTTATTTTATAAACTCAATTTTTTATTTTGAGATTAGTTCTATGACGTTTGACCAAAATCACCTACTTGTAAAAAATATCAAGCACAATTTTGTTATTTGAAATGTACATATTCTCTCTCCTACCACCAAATAAGTTAGTGAATGTGATGGAAACAGAGCTTCTTTTACAGTTTTTGGTAAATTATTTCTTTTGTAATTTATTTTATTTACACATTATACCAATAATAGATGTTGTGCTAAACAGCACAAGAAATCCATTTTCACATAATTGTATTATTTAATTGTAAAAATAACTTACCCCACACTGGAGAAATTCAACTTTGCTTAACTCAATGTCTGTAAAAAATGAATATTTCATTACATTTTACAACTTGGAAAAATAATATCACTAGATTTATTTAATTAAAAACACAAAATTTATAGAGTTTACGCAAACACTACAAACATGAATTAAAAAAAATGTTTAATTTTCCATCATTCTTTGCAAATATCCAACATTATATACAGTCTTCTGGTCCCTGTGAATTCTATTATCTGACCTTGTTCACTACGAATCTTTACGTTCATTCTATCAATGTACAATCTTAACACTGGCTTATACATTGGATTTTGCTTTTCATGATGTATTATGGGCATGGTACTTGGTTTTGCAATTTGTGTTAACACCAATGGGGATTCATCCAGTAGTGGTAATCAAGTGCTACCAACAAATTGAGGTTCTACAATTTTGGTTTGTACCACTAAAAGATGATTTCCACCATATATGTTGTGCTCATAGCTGGCATCATTTGTTGTATTTGGATAAATTTTTCCATAAAGTCCTAGCATTTCACCAGCCTGGTCTAAATCCACATTGTATTCTGACTTGTTTTTGCTTGTAAGCATCTACCAACCAAATTAAATTGTATTGAAACACCCTTGGGTTTAAGAATGGAGTTTATATCTTTATACAAGTCCTCAAAGCTATGGACATGCTTGGAATAAAACCTCAAACAAATTTTGGTTCCATCTTTTTTCTTCAAAAACCACCACTGTGTCTTAAGATTAATAAATTTTGATGGGTACCAAATATCAATAACCACTACACTGTGTGCATTATTAATCAGTTCATTCGAATATGTAGTAAATTCCCCAACCCCACCAGGTGACACAATCCATCTTCTCCACATCTGTCAGATACTAGTGTTACATGAACCATTACTTGTGTGTCAATCTATACATTTCCCATCAATCAAGTGAACCCTCCAGTTTAAAGCATGCATATTTATTAAGTAAAAGCAAATATGTTTAAAAATCAATAATGTTATTATTACCTCACACAAGAAATCACTGTCAACTTGATAAAACACAAATGTATTTTAAAATGAAGTATGTGAAGTGGTACAAATTAATGTTTTGCTAGTGAAATAAAAAATGAAAAATCAACTTATTATGCACTATTCACAAATTACAACAATGCAAAAGCGTTCTTTCCAATTGATAATGTCACTAGCTTTTTCCCCATTTGTTCAAATATCAAGTGTGATATACAATTGTCCTGTACCACTGAATCTCACTGGATAGCCTTGCTTGGTACAAAATTTCATTGTTATTCTATTGATATATGATTTTGAAACTGGTTTTTACATGAGATTTTGTTTTTCATGGTGCATGATGGGAATGGTATTCATTTTTTCTTTATGTGTTAGCAATAGAGGACATTTATCCAACATGGGCAAATGAGTGCTTCCAACATACTGAGGTTCTACAATGTCTGTATGTATCATTAAAACATGATTTCCGCCAAAAATATCACAGTCCTAATTGGTGGTTGTTTCTTAATATATCTTTCTAAAAAATCTAGTAGATTTCCAGCTTAGGACAAGTCTATTTCATATTGTGAATCATTCTTCACCATTAATAAATTGCAAAAAGTTTAAAGTTTTAATGAAATACCATAGGGGTCTAACATGCTATTTATATATCCATAGATTTCATGAAAGCTATGCTTATGCCCTGAATAAATTTCCAATTGGGTTATGTTTCCATCTTTATCCTTTAAATTCCATGTTTGAAGTTTAGGATTAAGAAATTTTGAAGGATATCAAAAATCAATTAACACAACTTCACATGCATTATACATTGGTTGGTCCAAATATGTTGTAAATTCATTCAATCCATCTGGACAACATACACCAGGCTTCCAGCATTTTTCCTAATAACCATTATGTATACCACCCATTAATGAGTTTGTTATCATCTGAGTGAACTTCTAATGTAATGTCTATGTATTTTATTAAATATTACATGCATTCTTATCAAATACAAGTCTTAGGTAATTTTATTAAGACCATTATCACACAAAAAATCATTAATAAATGGTAAATTGGTAAACACAAGCACCTCTGGTATTTTATTAAAAAATAAAAATGCACGAAATATACAGTAAGCACCAAATATCAGAGATGTTCCTTGTAATCTTGTTTTTCTATCATCCTCATAAATGCAAAATCCTGGATAGGTGTTGTGACAATAATATTCAATGTCAGGATAATGTTTTAAGGGATGTGCAAGAGGATCTTTGAAAATTAAGTCACCATTGTCATCTAGTATAATCAACAATCAATGTGGACCAGGGTGATTGTGAGGACTTGTATTTGCAATTAAAAATGAGCCTTGAACCAAACCTGGTTGAATCTCATCTGAGGCATGTACACCATAAAATTCAAATCAGAGTGAGGGAATTTGTAAGGAAATGCTTCTAATCTCATCAGTGTCCATTAAATATTTAAATAATTGTAAAGTCCCCAATGTCTAAATTTAACATAGAGCCAAAACAATAAAGATGATAAATGGCCTAAAATTGGTAAATTACACCAAAATCTGTAAAATATTGGATATCCATTGCCAATTCCAAATTCTCTTTTAACAAAACCATAGCTATCATGGTAAATTGTGTGTATTCTAAACAGTTTTGACCATTTCAAAAGTGAGTGTACCCTTGAATTATCAATTCCAATCAATCCTTCATGGGGGTTCATTTGCAAAACCTTTTCAACATCAACATTGTGTATACTGTATTTCTGTAATAGATAGTTTGTAACATGTGCAAACTTTAAATGCAGGTCTTTGGTAGTGTGAATATGATCTTCCACCACACAAATTTTGTCAAGTTTCAACATCTTTCCACAATACAATGATTTACAAAACATATATCTTATCCTTTTATAACTTTTTGTTGTTTATCAATATAGACTTTAGAATTGGTTTTCCCCAAAATGATAACTTCCATCAATTTGGTTAGTGTGTTTTTAAAATCCAGTGTTAAATGTATATTCACACTGCTCAATTCAGGATTCAAAACCTCATTGTTGGCCTCTGCAATGCTAGTCAGATAAAAAACCATAATAGCATGTTTGCTATATTGCATGTATGGTATTCCACTGCCAACATTATTTACCCCCAGAGCCTTTATTGATTGATAATATGCCTGTGCATAGTTGTCATCCCTAACTAACAGGGGGCTGTATGCTATATTTGATCCTCCATGGGTTATTGTAACTTGACGGAGTCCTCTAAATTTATATGAAAATGGATTTGTAAGCATTGTCCCTGTAAACTAATGATTTTGAACAATTGCCAAGGCAATTCTTCTAATGGGTTCATTGGAAAAAATATTTTCTCTAGTAAGTGTGTTTTGACCCACTGGAATTATAAATAGCATTTTTTCAATTGCCAAATGTACACTTTCTGTGACTCTGAGCTTTCTTAGAGTTAGGAAGGCACCCATAATTTGCGTTTTGTAATCAGCTTTATCATCTGCAATTAGGGAAAAATCGTCTTGTGATCTTATAAGCTTTAGCTGAATATCAACACCAGGTATTAGTAATTTTTCACATTGAAAAAAATCAATCACAAGAGGGCTGTAGAAACTTGCCACCTGGCTTTCCATGGTTAGTGCTCTACATCTATACTGACCATCTTTTTCATCACCTTCTTTTATCAGTTTATCAGGGTGTTTCTCATAATAATACCCACTTGATGTTAGTATTGAAGTCTTGTTGGCTGCACTTTCTGATAGTTCATTAGTAATCATAACCATATGTGGCCATACTGCATCACCCATGTGTAATAATACACCATTTGCATATAAACTATAATCACTAAACAATGAATGTAAGGCGTTATTTGTTAAACAAACTTGATCTTGTTTTGTATCATCTGCATCATCCCAAACTAGGTTCTTGCCATCACTTTTGTGTACAATTTTCACTGATAAACCAAGATGTATACTTTGCAAATCAATGTATTCATTTTGCTCCAACCCAAAATTAAATTCAATGAGCAGTCCATTCAAACAAGAAGTTGGGAAATATTCCTGTGTACTACCTCCATTAAAGTTTACCAGCACCTTATCAAATTCAAAAATATCCAAGCAAGAATGAGTGAACGTGGTCATGACAGGTACCAAACTAATATCAAGCATCAATGTGTACAGCTATTTATACCAAATTCTTAAAAATGTCAGTTTTCTTTATGATGGGTTTCTTTTTCACTATGTGTGGACTACGTTTATGTTGTTTTTTTGCAATGGAAACTGTTAATTGCTTAATTCCGTGTTTTGTTTTAATTGTTTTTGTTATCCTCCCTGGCTCAGAGAACCCATTGCTGGTTTGTTCTCAATTCTTATGTTGTTTATTAAATTGATTCCTGACTGTGTTTTTCACCACATTGGCAATTCTTTGTTTTAAAACCTTTTTCACATTTTTGCCAGAGACTATGTTGTTTAAACCCAAACTTGATTCATCTAAAATCTCTTTACCAATATTGCTTAATACATTTTTCAAGGGTGGAATCATTTTCAATGCTAGTTGTATGGCAATAAGCCCAAGTGTGGTAATTACTCCAAAACATTTTGATGAGTTATTGCTGTAGGGTTTCTACCACTTGTTTGCTCACTATAATATCGCTCCATACTGAATGATTGAACAATGACATGTATAAGTTATTTATACTATTCTATTCTTGTCTATGCATGCTTCCTAATTACTCTAGTCAATTCCTGTTGGTAGAATTTTCCATTAATTATTTCACTATCAGCATCACTACTATTCAACTTTAATTCATTTGTAATGGGGATCGTGGAAAACACTTTGTTTATTTTGAAAAAACCTCCCTTTGAAATTGTGGTGAGTAGCATTTTTGAAATGTGTAATCAGAGATTAAAATTCTTACCAGATCACCAAGGCAAAACAATGGTGGTCAGTAATGCTTATTACTAACAGTCATTAGTTTTCCAATTAGGTGTGGTACATGTTTTTTTCTTACAGAATTTGGAGACATGCCTATTGTATGATTAACTTTGGAATTTAAGACAACAACAATTTGTTGAAGTTTATCTATATATTTATAACCCCCGCTAAAATGTAGATACTTGAATAGAATTTCTTTCAAACTCCTTATCAATATTTCTGCACACACTGCTTTCATATTTGAATTTGTGCTATACACTGTTATATTTTTTCTATTGCAGAAATTGTTAAACACTCCTTTAAATTCTATTCCCCTATTAACCCAAATCTTTTTCATTGCAAGACATAATTTGTTTGGAATGTCCTGAGTGAAAATTATAAACAAATAACAATATGGTTTGCTAACAGCCTTTTTATATGCAGTCAACAATTCACACATGATTCCCATCTGAGTTCCTAAAATTTTAATCTGTGCTCTGTTACACACAGAATTAAACAAAAAAATTAGACTTGAGTAACATCCCTTTGAAAAAACCAAATGGGTGATTAACACAATATCACAATTTAGGTGCCTTCCAGCTATAACAAGGTTAGCAAATGCCTCTGATTGTAGCAGAGTTTTGCCCATATCATCAAATATTATTAACAAATTTTGAATGCTGTTTTCACCTAGTAAACTTTCTGAAAATTCCTTGAAAAATTCCTCACACTTCATTTTTGCTTTAAATTTGCTATAAATATTTCTTTGGAAGTGACAGTAAAAAATTATTGCTTTCAAATATCTATCAAAATAATCTTTATCAATTAATTTCCTGAGTAAGCTTGTTTTTCCCGAATTTGATGGACCACTGAATATTAAAAACGTCTGAGTGTTTTGCTAAGGAAAAACATTGAACATGAGCATGGTTTTTTTATAATGAGAATAGTAAAAAGTTTACATTAACTTATATATTTTAAAAAAAACAAACACCTAGTTTCAAATTATTCACAGTTCTTCTCAATATTATATATTGCATGTACTAAATCAGTTTTAACATATGCTCTACTAATGTATTTTTCTCAAGTGTTTTATTAGTAAAAAGAAATTATTTTTCATGTATGCACTTGCTTTATTTTTATGTCAGTGTGCATGAACCTCTATGTTTTTACAAATATTTTATAAGTGGAATTAATTATTTTTAGCAGATGGGATTAATGTGGCATATTCTATTTGAGAAATGGAGAGTCAACTTCTTGTACATTAGAGAGTTTTTGATGAGTGGAATTAGCTTTGTGTGTTACTTTGCATCTAGTGTAAAAGACCAGTGCAAATTATTGACTAAGTATCACTTAACACGTCAGAGATTGAATGCCTCAGTAATGGCTTTTTCAGCAGGTGCTAATAGGTTTTGGATTGAAATTGTGGGAAGGCAATGTTTTAGGAGAAGGGAATGAGATGAGTAATTACCTCGATGTTTTGAAGACAGATTTCACGTCATGTGGTTGAATAAAATGAATTTAAATTCAGAATGTAAGATGAATGATATGGGCTCTTGTTAAAAGATAGGCTTGATGTTTTGAAGACAGTTTTCAATTTTGGAGCAAATTTGGGTAACAATTACATAAACAAAAAGAACTTGGTACATAAATTAAATTTATTGTTTTATTGTTTTGCTGAAATAATTTATTTCCCAGAGTACATGTTTTTTTGAAATAAAGGAATTTTTGCATTGATTGTTTATCTGATTATATTCATTTTATCTCTTTACTTTGTGCAGGTTTAAACTAAATTATATATGCGCTTTTTGATTAAAACAAAGTACGAATGTTTAATTATTAAAACTCAAATTGATTTAATTGCTTTTGTTTCATTACTACAATTGACTTACTGGAATTATTTTGACATAATAATTTTTTAACTAGTGCTGCAAATTACAAACTTAAATTGATTATAGACGTTTTGCTATTGAATTTAACATGTCTCCCACTATATGCATTTTCAAGTTTATACATTTAGAACAAGAGCAGTGCATATCATGGAATTGTGTGATACATAACAATGGAAGAGTTGAACACTGTGTGACGCATACAATCACATAAACAAGACATAATAATAAAAAAAATTGAACAATGGTGTGTAAGTCAAGAAAAGATACATCATTCATCAAATGTGTACAATAAAAAAAAACATGCAACCAAAAAGAAGTGTAAAAGAAAAGATTGTCAAGTAAAAGCTAATATATAATAATTTTGTACATAGTGTGTGTATGAATTATATAAATAACATTTTGGATGCATAATATTTAGGAAAACAAAATTTGGTTTTATACATAACCCATGTTTTATTCTTTCTGAAAAAGTAGGTTGGTTTTATTATGTATTACACATTTAAGTATAGCAAATACTTTCCCTGTTTTGTGAAAAATGAATTAAACATATGGAATTTTTTACAATGAAATATCAATGTATTTGAAATAAACATTGTATGTAGCAATGGTTAACCAATTGAATTATGTAGTGCATAGCAAATATTTTTCCCTGATTTGTGAAAAATGAATTAAATGCATAGAATTTTAAAACAAAATGTAGACTTTTTTGTAAGTTTTCCCAAAAAAACAAGATAAACATTGTACATGTAAGCTTTTTGAAATTATGGAAAAGATGATAAGCATGGTTTGTCATTGCGTTGTGTAGT
>CABFPE010000102.1:1640495-1651205 GCA_900660155.1 Hofstenia miamia
ATATATATATAAAAATAGAATTTCGTACAATGATGAGATACGCTTTAATCCAGAATGCGCTTAACACTAAAATGCCTGAGAGATTAAATTTGACCACTTTGCCTATTTTAAAACATTTGTAAAACCCAATTTAGTTATAATTTAAATAAAGCTTATTTGATTTTCCTGATACTTTTATTGCATTTGCTTTGTTTTCACAACTTTTCTTTAATGGGGTCGACTCTGACCTCTACAAGAATTAACGTATAAAATTTTCAGATATTCTATTGTTAAGCTATAATCTGCTTTCTTATATGACGTCGAGCCACTGTTGGAAGTGTCTTGCCAGTTGGATTAGCTAACAGCACAACTTTCATTTTGAAGAAGTATTTTGATTGAAGCCATTTGACAGTTAGAATATTGCTGTTGACCAATTTCAAATTCTTTTCTGTAATGATTAAGTTCATCGCTTTTAATCATGTCTCTTTCTAAAATATATATTATGAGATTTGTGACAAATTGTGATTTGAATATTCGGCACGTGATTGTATACCTCATTGCAAAAAATGGCCACTGGAAAATAGTATATTAACAATTTGCGTAAATAAATATGAAAAGAAAATTCAGTGAAACAAAGGTAAATGAACATACTACATACAGGTAATTCAGTTTTCCACTAGAGCTCCTTTTTTCTATGCAGCACTCCAAATGCCTAGAAATTGAAAACATCAAATTTCTTATTACTTCTTGGGTTATCTCATGCTCCGCATTTTTTGACAAAATCAATTAATCCCAGTTTGGTTTTTGGCATTTTCTTCTTGTTTTTAAGTTTTCAAGATATACCAAACGTTCTCTACTGGATTAATATTTGGGGAACTTGGTGCTCATTACAAAATTTGAATGAAATTTTCCTAAAAAACTCGCAAGTTTGCTTTGATGTGTGAGGAGTCACACCACTCTGCTCTAAAATCCACCCATCTGAATAAACCAATTTAACATGGTCCAGGTCAAATTTCTTGACAGTCTGGCAGTATTTTTACAGTTGGATTCCATTGTTCTAAAATGAAGAGGTAAAAACTTCGATATGAAAAAGCACCCCAAATCATGATTGGGGAGAAAATTGTGGAAATAGCCTTTGCACTTTTTTTCCATCACATACTCCTTAAAGCCACCTTATTCCAATAGAGCTGTATCACACAAGCGTCAGAAAGACATCCTCAAATGGATAGCTTTTTCAGCAGGAAGTGAACTCCAAATATTTGTGCTTGTGGTTTTTGGTAATTGGAGGGACAATTTTCCCAGTACTTTAATAATGCCAGCAGTGTTTAGTTTCCTGTATACAGTTAACTGGTCAACCTGGATCCCTGTTTTCTAAACAAAAATTTCTCTAACCTCTTGTTGAAAATGCTTTAGTTTTCAAGGCAAATTGCTTAAGACGTTTTTTCTCATTTCCATTGATTTTTAGGGGTCGGCCACTTCCGCCCTTTCTTTTTAACATTCCACCTTTTTCCAACTTTTTAATATTCCTACGAAAAGTTCGGTATGTGCTTGTACAGAAATTCAGGGGTTCATTGCGGTTGTGTGAGGCAAAACTAACTGTTGACAGGTGCTTGACAGGTAGTTGTATTGCATGGGATATCAATTGAATATGGGGATGTTTGTCTACAATTTTTGTTCTGAGAAATTTTTGGCTAAATGCCTTGTTAAAGGAATTACTAGTGTTTAAAAATCTACTGGCCACGGCTATTTTTTTGCAATAATGTATGTTACATAATAATTTGTAAAAGAACTCCAATAAGTAAATTTAAATATAAGTCAAAGCCCTTTTTCAATGTTTTCTAAAGAACACAAGAACAATAATAATCTTTCAATTACTATTTATAATTAAGGTATTTTTCATTAAGTTAAAACAATACAATGTGTGTTCTATCTGTAGACTACCAACATGTGCTTTTTTATTATATACAGACGCACATTTAGGATTTTTAAAACAGATGAGAGGGGGAGGCAGACACCCATTTTACAGAAAATAATTGTAAACAAAAAAGTAAGTCCAAAGAATCTCAAAAACATTTGAGACTGTCATAAGACTGCTTTAGGACTGGCCTTGAAGACTTCCCATTCAAAATGGCTTAAGAATTCTTGTTCAAGTCAGAGATAAAGAATCTTAGAATTGCTGACTGCCATCTTTCGTCAAAAATAGTAATGCTCTCCAATTTAGTGATTATTGGATTTGTAAAAATTGACACGTTTCATATCTGCAGACTACAAGCATGTGCTTTTCTAGCTTAATTATATACAAAGGCACGCTTAGGATTTTCAAAATGGATGAGATGAGGCTGACATCCATTGCTACAGAAAAAAATTGAAAAAAAAAGTAAATTTACACAAAATGCAATCATATGCTTTTAGCAGTAAATAGATTGATGCATTAAATGAACTATTTTCAATTTTAATTAAGTGGTTGCAACTGTTCAAAATATCCATAGATCTTAAAAAATGATTTTCAATTTCTTGCTTGTAAAGTATGTATTAACTTTAAAACCACAATAATAATTTTAATATCACAAATAATGACGCATATTCTCACCTTTGTCTCTGATGCTGTATACTTTTGACAGATTATCATTTCAAGTACATAATATCAGTGGCAGTTTTAAGCTTCAAAACTCGAGGTCAACTGAGGATAAATTTATTATTGAAAAAAATTAGATTATGACAGCATGTTCTATTTTTGAATACAACATAACAGGGTATATGAAATTAACAAGAAAAGGTTCACAAATACACTTCAATGTCTCAGTAACTAAAAAAAATAAAGACCCTCTGAAATTTACATAATGTTGTGAAACCATGAAATTAGTTTGTTCATGCAAAAACTGATTTAGAATGCTTTGTCTAGCATGATTATTCACTTAGTAGTATAGCTATTTTAGCCAGACAAATGCTTCTCTTTATTTCATTTTGTATGTTTTGTCTACATTCATTTAGTTCTCACAAAGTATCAGTTTGGAAAACTATAAAAAGTATAAAGAAAATAAAATTTTACAGAAGTTACCAGCTACTGGAGAACAACGTGTATATAATACAGTGAAGCCCAACTATTGTTGGTTGTTTGCCAACAATGGCTTCTAAAATAAAGACTCCGTTGGGTAAATTCACTCATATGAGCAACCTCACACAAACTCGGATAAATCTGATAGCCTCTCAACTAGCAAAATTGCAGATGTTTTAAAGTATGGTATATTACTAAGATAATTGAGTTCATGATGTTAGAAAATCCCATTCAGACAGTCTTGCAAAAGGCATTTATCCTGAAATGAATGAAAAGTGGGGAAGAGCAAGCAATTAATGAAGAAAATCCAAGATAGTTAGGAACAGGCTAAAAAAATATCCCTTGGCAATAGGAAAGTTAAATAGTAAAGAAGCTTTTATCAGAAAACTTGACAAATTGTTTGATATTCTGCACTACAAATGCACAATTTTTCTCTTTGCAAAGGTGGGCTGTTCTGTAGATGGTACTGAGAAACATGAAGCCAATATTAACTGCACATATCCAAAGAATATGAAGATTCCAGTAAAATAACCTATTTTTGTTAAAGGTTTGAGACAAATGTCGCTATTTAGACCACATCAGATTGGTTTGCCAGGCATGAATGAGCACAACAGACTATTCAAAATGCAATGACGAAAGCAGAAAAAAGCTAAATGTAGAAAATTTGATGAATCTCAGGAAACAATTAAGTGCAGGATGACACAGTGTAAACATTGGAAATAGTATTATCTGATGATGATGCAGAACAAAATATATTAGATCAAAGTTGTCAAGAGACATCAGAAATAACAAGCACATCATCAACATCTAATGAATGTCAGAGTACAACAATTTAGAACACCAAATGTTGCTATGCAAAGCATTAGACATTGTGTAAGCCTCTGCGCCACAGCTGTCATCACTACATCTGCATTTATGGATGTTGTTCAAATTAATGAAAAAAACAAAACACTTGTGGTTGATCACAATAAAGTTAAAGGGTCATGAAATCTCTAAATGAAGAATTTGATCATTTTTTGTAAGGAAACTGGAATGGAATGTATCTTTTCCATGGTCATCAGGAGATGTAACAAAAATTATGCTCAAAACAGACTATTCAGATCACCAGTTTTCTAGCATTGTCAAAGATCAACATTATTCTATTTGCAGTGAATCAGGTGGAACAAATTTACACCAGGGGAAAGCCAAGGAAAAAAGCCTGTTCAAGTTAATGTTGATAATCTTGTTGACTTTATGAAGATTAATGGCATAGATTAAAGCTTAGAAGACATTGGAGGTGATCTTAAAAAAGGAAAGTACGGACTGATGTGGTGGTTGCATGCATTGGGGAGATATCAAGCTTGTCAGTATGTTAATCTGGCTAGTTTGTGTCCTCCACACTAATGAGCTACCCCTACAACAACTAATATCAAGTCTGGATGGAAAGATATCATCTAACAATAAGCAGACAGGTAACATTGGCAAGATGCTTGACACTGCAAAAGAACTTGAAGTTGATCCAGTACAAAAATTTCAGTGGGAGAACCTCTTATATTACTGAGTAATGATGGCAATAGGCTCTTTCTGCTGATGAACCATAGTTATAGCTCAGGCTATGATGTCAGGAGTACTTCCCACTCATCTGACATTTCTTGAAGTTGCCCAGTGAACTACACTGTCCAAAAAGTAGTTTGTGACACAGATGAAACTATCACGACTAAGTACACTGACCCTAAGTAATAACTTTGAGCTTAATTTAAATTGCATTGCATGTGTAAATAATTAGCAATTTGTAAATCAATTTTGTAGGTGTGGTGTTTTGCCAACTAGGCATAATATCTGTCTGATGATAGAATATTGTTAAATGTTGGTGATGGAGGAGGGTGTATTATGTTTGGTAACAACACCTCGTTATTTAAGTCAACAATAAATGCTATTAAACCACATGCAGTTTAAACACTAAACTTTGAAGGAGAGTAAGCAAGTGTGTTAGTATTACAATTTGAACTTGCATGCAACAAATAACCATATTGAAACCACTCCCTGTTCTCTCAGTGTGTAGTTTAATAAAATAAACACAGAGTTTTTTATCTTTATTACTTCAGTTTATGTTTGTTTTAGTTATGCCACGATCTTGTATTAATCATCCTGATTCCTTTTGTTACAATTGTGGTAACTACATCATTGCAAAGTCAAAAAGGAATTTTACGTCTTCAATTAAAAAGGCCTATCAACTATATTTTGGTTGTGTTTTAGGTGATCAAAACAAACTGTGGGCACCTCACATAGTATGCAAGACTTGTTATACTAATCTGCTAGCTTGGCTTAATGGAAAAGAAAGATCAATATCATTTGCCATCCCAATGATTTGGCGTGAACCGACTAATCACACCACAGATTGTTACTTCTGTCTTACAATTGTTGGTACCGTAAAGAAGAACAGGCACAATATCCAATATCCCAACTTAAAATCAGCCTTGCGACCAATTCTGCATGATTCGTCAATGTCAGTTCCCACTCCACCCCAAGCGTCAGAAGATAGCAGTATATCCTCAAGCAATGAATCTCAACTTGAATTGCCTAGTACCAAGTCTCCTGTTTTGTCGAGTAGTATTAATGATGGTAACGAAATTCACTTGATTACAACAGAAGACCTCAATGACTTAGTAAGAGACTTAAGTTTGTCAATGAGTGCTTCAGAGATCTTAGCCTCCCGCTTACAACAGTGGAACCTGCTAGAAGCTGATGTAAAGGTGACTCAATTGAGGAAGCGATACAAAAATTTTTCTCCGTATTTTATGGAAGACGGCGATCTCTCCTATTGTACTAATATTGAGGCACTTTTTGAAGAGTTTCGTTTTGTGCATGCCCCGATGGAATGGAGATTGTTTATAGATGCGTCAAAAGAAAGTATCAAAGCCGTTCTTTTGCATAATGGGAATAAATATCCGTCTGTTCCTGTGGCATACTCGGCGAACCTGCGTGAAAGCTACGATACATTTCGTAAAATTCTGCAGGCACTTGACTACGACAAATTCAGATGGAAAATATGTGGCGACTTTAAAGTAATTGCAATACTGATGGGCTTGCAAAAAGGATATACAAAATATGGATGCTTTCTGTGCATGTGGGATAGCAGGGCTGATGACCGTCATTATGTGCAAAGGGATTGGCCGCCCCGAGAAGAATTTACGGCTGGTTGTTCAAATGTCATTCATGTTCCACTGACAAGCCAAGATAAAATACTTATGCCACCACTTCATATAAAGCTTGGCTTAATGAAGCAATTTGCAAAAGTCTTGGATCGTCAGGGAGCCGCGTTTAAGTATTTACTGAGCAAGTTTCCAAAGCTAAGTGAAGCAAAGATTACTGCCGGAGTTTTCAATGGGCCGCAAATACGCGAACTTATGCATGATGAGCTCTTTGATAGTGTGCTTGATGAACCTCATCTTCTAGCATGGGAAAAATTCAAGGATGTGACTGTAGGCTTTCTGGGAAATTTCAAAGTACCACACTATGAGACCTTGGTCAACAGAATGATTGACAGTTATCAAGCAATAGGATGTAGAATGTCACTCAAGCTGCATTTTTTACATTCACACTTGAGCTTTTTTCCCGAGAATTGTGGCGCAGTAAGCGACGAGATGGGCGAACGATTTCACCAAGAAATTGCGTCACTTGAGAAGAGATTCAAAGGGAAGAAATCGATAAATATGCTATCTGATTATTGCTGGCAATTAAAGAGGGAATCAACGCATGTTCATAAAAGGAAATCTCTGAAGACTGCCTTTGATATGTGCATCTGAAGTAATTTTTTACTTACATGTATTTAGCTATTTTGTATGATTTTTTGAAAAAATGTTTTCGATTCTAATTTTTTATTGATACATGTGACAATAAAACAAATTGCAGATTTGAAATCAGCGCGAAAAATTGATTCAGAATGTGGTAAGCTAATTCATGTCACAATCAAAAAGTTATTTTTTTTTGAACAGTGCTATTCAAGGTGGTTGACAACAGCAAATAGCCTCTGTCATATGTGGGTGTCAAAGCATTGTCTTAAAGGCAAAAACTTAACAACTTTAATTTGTCCATAGAATATGTTGTTGGTGTTTACTTTCCTTGTTGTTGAACATCAAAGTGAAAACTTCTTGGATTAAACGCCCATGTCACATCCTGTTTCAGTTGCAGCTGCTTAGGCTTCAAAAGAAAGTTGTAGCAGATACTTTCATGCCATCTGTCAAGCAGTCAGCATGGTATGCATTTAGTAAAGTGATAATAAAGACACTGTTGTGTTCAAATGACAAAAAGGGATGGTAGACACCAGAGATAAACATAATAACACAGCTGGAGACCTTTCTGTATGTCCCAGACAGACACTTTCCATAAATCAAAATGTGTCTTGAATTTTAGAGCTAATTGACTGGTCAAACAATGTACATGCATCTCCTTTGAAAAGTAAAATGACTATTGCAGAGATTTTAATATTTATTGACAATACTATGAAAGTTCTAATGTGGCCCTGTCATGCTCAGTCAATTGAAGGGTGGGTAAAACAGGCCACAGGGGCATCAATCAGGTTGTATGCACCAGATTAATGTGAAGGCTACATCAGATGTCAAGAAGCAAGTAGAATCCTTATGTCTAGAATGAATTGAAACAAGACTTAATGATTCAAGTTTAAAAATTGTAACTGACTATTAAACATTCTAGTGGTGTCATTAAATAATAATGATATGTTTTATTCAGAGAAAATGAACTTCTGGTCCCTTGCCAGGTGATCAGATTAGCTGAAAAATAAGTGAGCATATTGTTTTCCAAAAGCAGTTTAATGCAATTTTTTCAATTGCTGATTTACCAAGCACAACTTAGTTTAATTACAAAATTAATGGCATATTTTAATTTCTCACCCCAAAGATATACTTTTAAAACTTCTCTTTTTGGAACTGTTGAAAAATCTATTTTACATTCAAAATTGACACGCCCCAATATTACATTCAAAATGTGAGAATAAAAGGAATTAGCAAATTTGAGTGGTACCTGAGTGACTAAACTTGGCTTCACATTCTGTACATGTTATATTTTAGCTTTGTCTGTAGCTAAAATATGTTTAAATATAATTTTTAAAATAATTCAAAAAGCTATGATGATTATATCAGTAATTACCTCTAAATTCTGATGGTAAAGGTTCCTCTGACATAACATAATTGAGTGAATTATAAATAAGGGGTTTCTTTGCAATGTACCTTTTAAAGTCTAAAAATTTTCTTTCCCACACGATTTCAACTTTGCAAAATTCTTCCAATATTTCGCCCATTGTATCGAATTTCCTATCAAAGGTACGTTTAAAGAACTTTTGTAAAAAGTATGGCATGTGATCTAAGTTACTGTTTCTATTGATTCCGTACAAATGATGTAGGGCATTTGCATACAATTTAATATCTTTTTTGCGATTGAATGAATCTAAAGCTTCACAACTTCCAACATCTATAATGATGGGATTATTTGTGTCTTTTTCCAAAAGAATATTTTTATTATGTAAATCATTGTGTGCATGATCGTTCTCATGGATTGTGAATAGTGCCTCTGCTAGTTTCACAGCAATGAATAGCTTATCACTATCTTCAATTTTGTCTATAGATGCTTTTGATAGATCAGTGCCTTCTACACATTCCATTGTAGCAATGATTTCTAATTCATTATTTTTAATATCATAAAGAATTAAGTCAAATTCCTCCGAGATTATTTTCAGGGTATGAGGCTTTACAATATTTGCATTTCTGAGTGAAAATAGAAATAATATAGTTGCTTCTTCCATTAGCAAATTTGATCTTGTAAATGATGATATTACTGAACTTTGTTCTGAAAAGCATTCTGATTCATTGTTCTGTTCATGTGACTTCTTAATTTCTATCGATTTCCCAACAAATTTTTGTTTTGAGAGAACTTCAACTGGAAAAATTCTTTCCTTTGATTCAAAGATGATGCATTTTCCCGACCCTCCAGCACCTACAATTTCTTTTTCATGGAACTTATCCTTTCTTATAAATATGGGTCGATAATTTAGGCTTGGAAAATCTAAATGACTTTTTTTCAAGCGTAAAATATGATAATGATCAATCATTTCCAATGAAATTGCAAATGGTTCAGGTAAAAGTAAGCAAGGGAAATCTATGTCTTTCACATATATTAAGTTCATTATAGTGTGGTATTGGAAAGTTCTTAAAAGACTGCGTAATATAAAGGTTTCGTCAAACAAAACTTCACTACTGAGCCTCCAATCTGTGAGTAAGCATCGCAAAATACCGAGCTTGAACAGTGAAAGAATATCACTGGAAATGGGAAGCTCATGGTAGCGCTGCTTTAAAATCATTGGAAGAGTTGATTCCTTAGGTTGAACCATTATATACATTAAAGTTTCATCAGTTGTATCTTGTGAATAGCATTCTACTCGCTTAAAAATGAAATTATGTCCTTGTGATATAATATTTTGGTGTTTAATGACATTTTGTGAGTAAATAAAGGCAAATATTACATGAGAATCAATACATGGAATGCTTTTTCTATACAAATTGTAGTTTGCCAAGTGCTTAATGTATTTGCCAATAATATAATTTGTTGTAATACCAGTAATTCGACAACCTTTATTAAAAGCTTTTCTTAATGGTGATGCCCAGTCCTTTTGAATTGACCTATCTTGCAGAATAAACCACAAATAATCAAATGAATCAGAAGATGCCATGAGCTACGTAATGCCGCCTAAACAAATTATACTCAGAAATTATTATAATCCATTTTCTACAAAAATAGTTAAACATAAAATAATCAATTTAAACAAAAATTTGCAGTTTCTTCTCTAAATAAAAGTAATTATATAGTATTTTTCAAATTGGTGCATAATTCCATATTTAGCTATAAACGTTTAAGAAAATGATAACAATATTTTTTGCTCTCATTTCGTTAATATTCAAAATAAATCGAACATTTTACCATAGAATATCCTCGAATTTGCCATTTTGTGTTTCTCAAAATACTACAAAACTATCATTCGAATAAATTCTAAAAAATTATCTAAATTTTGACGAATCCATCTTGATTCTATAACTTTTAATTAAACTCCTTTAAAAAAAATTACTTAAATTGTTTATTCCATTTTGCAACATTTTGTATATTCTTATATAAATATTTTTATGCTATATTTGTAAATTTGAAAGATTAGCTAAAAATCATGATGAGAATAACTTGTTTCACATTAAAAAATATCTTATGTTTTTGAAATAGACACTGAATTTACCATTAGTTCTTCAGTTTTGTTGTCTAATGATTAGTCCTACTCATTTTAATTATAAATACTCACCTTAGCAAATAACACTTTCTCCATTATTTTAGTGAACTTGCTTTACATTATAAAAAACAAAAAACATTATATAGAAACTCAACAATTTGCCAAAATCGTTTAAATGTCAAAGAATGATTTTTAAAAAAGACAACTCTAAATAATATGTAGGACTAGTATCTGCTAAAAAATTCTAAATAGCATGTTTACATTTAAGGAAAAAGTTTTAGTAATGCTACATAAAAGCAACACATTTTAAATTGCAAGTTAAAATATTATTTCATTATATTTTATTGAAATGAATTGATCTGTGTTCACTCAAGCTTTTTAATCAGTCACACCATTGCCAATATATATATAT
>CABFPE010000102.1:1651226-1679228 GCA_900660155.1 Hofstenia miamia
ATGATTTTTAAAAAAGACAACTCTAAATAATATGTAGGACTAGTATCTGCTAAAAAATTCTAAATAGCATGTTTACATTTAAGGAAAAAGTTTTAGTAATGCTACATAAAAGCAACACATTTTAAATTGCAAGTTAAAATATTATTTCATTATATTTTATTGAAATGAATTGATCTGTGTTCACTCAAGCTTTTTAATCAGTCACACCATTGCCAAATTATATATATATATATATATTTAATCATGTTATTCATCTTGAATGTCAAGTAAAAAAAATTTATATGATAATTAAGTACTCCCCACTAGAAATATCTAGATCCGCTACTGTTTCAGCAGATTCGAAACCATCCCTTTTAAAAAATTGCCAAAATTCTCCAACAAGTGTTCGCCATTTATGCAACTTAGCTACTTATTAGAACAAGAAACTTCGTACAATTAATTCATTCATTTACATTTTTAAATGCAAAATATAAAATATTTCCAGTTAAACCTGATGCTGCTATATGAATACAAACAGAAACTGATTTTGCCATTGATGGTTACTTAAATATTGCATGATATCCTCTTCATGAAACATCTTGAATCTTGGAAGAAAACTGCCAGGTAGAAATTAAAAACAGTTCAGAATATGACAGGTTTGTTGTTGTGTGATGTGTACACAATGCAACATGTGGCTTATGACAAAAAATTCCACCTTCTCAAAATCTACAATTTTATTTTTGATGGAAGAAACCTGGCAATTATATTATGGTTTTATTTTCAAATTTCTTAGCAAATTAGTGGCATAAAAAGTCGAAAAAATCAGAGTAGTCGATTCCAATATGTCGCCACTTGTAGTACACTATAATCTTCTTTTTGATGAAGGCCTTGTGATTATTGTTAACCCCCTCCTCCAAATATCATGCATCCGGTTTTTTGAGGGCTCATTTGAGGATGTTGACTGAGCTGATTAATGGGGTCACTCATAATATTTGAGAAATAGGTTTGAGGAAAATTCTAAGGTTTTTAAAAATATTGATGATTGATTGAAAAACATCATTGAATGCATTTCTGTACTTCATACATAGCAAATTTTTTTGTCACAAATCTTCACTATGACAAAGACAAGTGATCACATTTACCCAATTATGTGCTATAGCTAAGGATTTCCAAATTGCTCCATAGTAGAAAATATTGCTTACAATGTAGAGTAAACCAATAAGATAGTCTGCTTGTTGTTAAATAATAGTGGATTGACGTTTATTGTTAAATGTAATTTCAGAAAATGGAATCATATTAAACTGCTTTCCTGCAAGGCATAGAAATGTGACAATTTTGCAAAGTTCTTGAATTGATCTTAATTCTTTCATTCTTTTGAAGGTTTCTTCCAAGATATTAAAATGAAGTGTTTTATTGTTTTTAAAATTATTGCATAAAAAGTATTCTTTCTTAAAATAATAAGTGAATTATTTCATAGATTTTATGTAATGTTGTGATTTATGAGCACTTGCAGAATATCCAAAATAAACCTATGTAGTTTTATCAAAACATTGATGAAATGCTGACAAATCCTATGCATAAGATGTAACCTCTGTCCTAAAAGTCTGCAAATATTGATTTCAAACAAAGGCATGGAATTAAGCAAACTAAAGAATCAAGTGTCCTGCATTTCACTCATGTCTGCTTAATTGTCTCCACCAATGTGATTGACTGCAGTTACTGATTGGTTGTTTGCTTACATATGAATAAAATTCATTGTTTCACTTAAAATCATTTGCACAAAAACTGCATAGAGTAATCAGAAATTGAGAACATTCAGACAAAGGCTAAAAATTGCATTACACTATCAGGGAATAAAGGACAATGGCTTAGAAGAATCATTGCAATATTTGTTCCAGGAATGCAGGATTAGTCAAGTATGCATCATGTTTACTGCAGAGGACTAAGAACTAGGCCAACTCAATAAGGTGAAATAGATTTTCTTAGTTGTTCAGATATATTGTATATTATTGTTTTATTAACATTACATTTTTTTGGAACTTAAGCCTGTTTATGTCAATGTGAGGAGACTTAAAACTGAGGGTACTTATTATATGCATTATAATTATTATAAACATTACAATTTTTTATAATAATTCTAAGTAAAAATTTCTAAATGATTATAAAATATTGTGTGAAGTTCTTTCCAAAATGAGATGGTTGATCTGGTGCGGATCCAAAAAACATCTATGGAGGTGTATGAATTGTAATTTCCCACCTTTATTCTTTTACGCAAATACATCTATGCATTTCTGTCATACAAAGAAATTTGTTACAAAATGTTTCTAAAAGGATACACAACATAGGATTCAAATAATTATATGTCAAAGTTAAGCCTAAGCTGTATAAGATTGTGATAACATGTATACCCATCAATTTGCTTTTCATTTTAAGCACATTGTTTATTCCAAAAACTTAGCAACTAAAATTTTCTAGTTGTATACAAATCTCCCAGGTACTAAAAAGTAGATCATAACATATGTTAACACTAGTAATATATGTTTCCTCCAGAGTCTATACCAATACATCCCCTTATTCATCTTCTTCAGAAGCAGAATAATCCACAACTTAAACCCTGTACCTGACTGGTTTTTGTTATATGGGTATTTCATGTAAAGGTCCAGGAGGATTTTGATTCACTAACTCACATAAAGGTTCCTGAACATTTTCAGGAGATACTAGTAATTCCATAATACCATAATTCTCATTTTGTGATTCTTGCTGAAAGATGGGTTTTTGATATGTTCTTGATTTTGTGCTAGAATCAATAAATGGATACTTCCAAATTTGCAACACATTCATAGATTTTGATCACATATCATACAATTAGACCTTTCTGTAAGTAAAACTAGCCAACATTTCTCAAAGAGCTGCAAGTCATTAGAAACATTTGACTTCATCAACAAAACATCTACTTCCTGGATGACATGGATTAATACAATGCATTGGTCCATTGGTAGCAAAAGTTGTATCATTAATATGTATAGCACACACATGGAATTCTTCTTGCTGTTCATTTCAATTATGTCCTTGAATTATTTGATCACTACATGGTGACAAGACTCCCCACTGTAAAATAGAAGTACAGTAGAGAAACTTAGTAACAGATAAACGTCTCTGATGACAGGCTTGTAATACAAATGTTAAAATTTTAGTCAAGTAATCACTTTCATCAATAACTTAACATAGTATTGTTAAACATTAAAATTCAACTTTTCCTTTAGATTTAAAGTGATTCACTATTTCTTACTGTAACATTGTACAACTAAAAAATTCTACACATAGTTGCCACCATAATATCTGTGGCTAAATCTTACTTATTTCTTGTTGAGAGCACCATCCTAGGACTTAGCTACAAGTTAAGGAGGGGCTAAACCCCTTCTGAAAAATTGGAGAGCCCCTCCTACCTCATTTTAAGAAGCTATGTTTTATCTTCAAATCAATGCCAACCAAACCTAAATATACAACACATGGCATTCAAATGAAACTAGAAATATTGACTAGAACAGTTCAAGTAAGTAAGGATATTTACCATTTTTATAAATAGAATTATGGATAAGAACCATGAATAGATTTATTGAATTAAGCTCAGAAAAGTCTATTTTACTAGAACATGGCATCAAGAATCATGGACCAAATGAGTGACATTTTTGGCAAAATGTTTGGAAAAAACACTCACATTTTGAATAGATTTGTGTTACACTTGTATTTATATAAAAGAAGTCATGAGGTCAATTTCCCTTGTTCCAGTTTCAACTTTTTTAGAAAACATACTTTTGCCAAGTTGAATGTGGGTGGTAGGTAGGATGAAAGATTAATTTTGAAAATATAGCTAAACATTAACCCATGCTAAATGTGAAGCAAAGCTTGATTCATATTGTCAGTTGTACAAGTGCTTAAATCTATTCAGCAAGAAATATTATAGAAAAATATAATTCAATCAAAATTCAGGGATTCAAAATTATATTCATAGGCAAACTAGTAGTCAATCTAGAAAGTGAAGTTGTCACTATGTATTGTTTGTCACTATCAAGAATAGACTTTCCCAATACAAAATTTGGCTTATTTAGCCTGTTAAAGGAACCTCTACCTCAAGTTGATATTAATGATTCATTAAAGTTAGGAGGGAAAACTTTGGTTTCTTTACATTTGATTATATTCCTAATTTTCATGTTTTAATTTTTTGCAGAAAATTATCTGCAAGAAATTGTCACTAAATTAAGTATGCCACCTATAATTGTTTCAGCTGCTACTGGAATCTTAGCCTGGCTATGCCATTGGCATCATCAAACACAAATTGGCATAAGTGCTTCTGCAAAGCATTCACCATGCAACTTGACAAAAATTCTCTTTCTACACAACAAGAAAAACATCTAAACACATATGCTATGAAATTTTTCTCCAATCACACTTCTTTCTCAATATTTCCCCCATAGTTTCTTAGTTGCCATGGACACTATCCTCATGGCAATTCTTCAAAAGTCAGCTCATGCAACTAGAAGCCCCAACAATGACATTAATAATCTGTTCTAGTAGAAGCTTTAATGTTCTGCATTATTTTCATCTATAAACAATTCCTTAATAATTTTGTGAAGATAAATATAGGGTGTTAGATTTACTTCCTTCATATTGATAGTGTTCTTAACTTTTTCAATAACCTCTAAAACACTTTGGTCACATTTTTGCGAATTAATAATCTCACTGGCTGTAATCCTGCTCTTCTTCATCAAACCCCTAGCAATGGTATTGCAATGCCTTTTTAGCCAAAGTCTTCAAGTTTCAAGTTAGCAAATCTGTTTGGTTCTCATTTTATGTGACCCATTTAACTTTGCTGCTAAAGTTGAACAATTTAACCATTTCATCAAACTCATCTAATCTTTGTTCAATGATTGTTTGGGATAGAACATTTGCACAGATCTTCTTGTTGGTTATTGTGTCAATGAGCCAATGCAAAACATCTACAGAATCCCCCTAAATCCTGAGTCTCAAGATTCAAGAGTTCACATGATACAATGACAGAAAGATGTTCCATTGCAGCTTCCAGCTTGAATCTGTTGATATGAACACAATCTTTCTTTGCACAAATGACAACCATCTTCAATAAGTTGACCATCTGCTTCTAAGGCTGCTGCCTTATTAAGTAACTTGCATCTCACCAAAGTGTAAAATGTCCATTTAACACATCAATATTTGCTCCTACAGGATCATTCTTCTGACTCAAGTAAACAACATTAATGATCCAATTCATAACTAGGTATGATATTGAATACTTAATGAAGCTGCACATAACCCATAACTGACCTGCAACAGGAAAGTGAGATGTCACTTTGCAAGCCCAAGAGAAAACTGCTCACTTTCTCCAATTCAAATGCCTGCTGATTTCTTCTCACCATTCCACCTATGAGTACTGTTACCTTTATTATATACTGACAAATCTGAAACATTTTATCCTTCCAATGACACAGGTTCTTTTACTTATGAGCTATACTCACTAAATGCAACTGCAGCTTGCTTAGGTGCAATGTGGATATTGTTAGCAATTATGTGATTGACATAAATATCTACAGCACACATAGGTAGATATTTTATTCCAATTAACTGACTCTTTAACAAAATATGTTCTTCAATACCCCAAGAACTTTTCTCAAAATATCAAGACCAAAAGCCATTCAGTTCATGACAAAGGCCATCATTTATTGCCATACATAGATATGACTGGAAATCATTTTGCAAATGAATTTGTAAATAAGCTTTCTTGCCATCAATAAGCTCAAATTTAATTCCCAATGTTCACCAATTTCTCTAAGTAGATTCACACACTTTCACCTTGAAAGCAAGATTGTGAATTGTGACTGAATTTAACTGTGTAAAATCGAGCACTGGTCATAGAGGAGTATTTTAAGGCACTTGTATAATCAGGAATACTAGCAGAATGCCTTTCATATGGCCATGTTTATCAAAAGAATATTCATCTAAATATCCACACTTAATTGAGGTTTGCAACTTATTGTCATACATTATACCTTCTTCCTTTGAAAATTTCTTGCTTTTTTCTGTGCACCAGTACCAATATAGATTTTCAGTTTCACCATTAACTCACTTCCAACTCATGGTCAATTTTTCATTAGATGGACTCAAATTAACAAGTAAATCTTCTGATACAAAATCACCTCTACCATTTTCCATTGGCTTCAAAACTTGAAAATTTGTGGCCAAAATGAACGTCTATTTTTGTTCTTTTAACATTTTTATAGCAAAGCTTTGAAAGAAAATATTCTTTATCAACAACACTTTCCGAAACTAGTAAATTTCATTCTGCATTTGCCATACATGCCTTCTATCATGGCGATTTGGAAATCTAGTCAGTGTATTTGCACCATATTTTTACCTATTTGAAGGTAATGTTTTTGAGCTGAATTCAAGCATATTAGAAGAGCATTATTTTTTAAGAAGTGAAAGCTTGTACTGCAAATTTGGGGCCTGTTATGGCATGTCAATACAAAGGACTCCCCACATCCCCAATTTTATGTATTAATTGTTCAGTAACCGTTTTGCTGTGTACTAGAAATTTCTTACTAAATATTTTGTACCTGAAAAACTATTGGGGGTCCAAAATTGTTCAAAATTGCTAATTCAGGAAAATTTTTCAAATTTTGTGCCGCAATATTTTGCTATATTTATTTAATCACTTTGTTTTTTAAAATGTTGGTGCCCAAAAGGCTTCAAATTCAAAACTTGGAACCCCCCAGATTTGTTTCTAATAAAAAGCTTTATTTCTGTTTTTGAAGAATAAAATGTTGTATTGACATTTCTGGGCGGGGGGGGGCATCTGCAACCTCTCAGTGACGCCACTCCCCATTAGTATTTTGACTCAGAAGAATATTCAAAAAATGCGGACATTGATTTGGATGTTTTGCAGTGTTATTTTTTCTTTAGAACCTTGCTAGGTCTGACAGCAAAACAGTCAAAGCCATGTATGAAATACTCTACTATGAGCATTTACTATCAGGCTTAAGTCAAGGATTGTGTGTGTTGCTTTGAAAAACTAGAGGTTTTGTAAATTAGATCCATCAACGTCTCAATCTCATACTATTAAGACGTTCAATATTTGACGAAATCTATCAAATGAGTTTGCATAAAACAGGTGCTTGCAAATATTGTATTAATTTGAATATGAATTTCTGAATTTTGATATTGTTTACTCTTTGAATAAGGTAATTCTTCTTTAAGTTATATAAGTCTAGATATGAAGCACTTTTGAGAAAATAAAATGTATGAATAATTCAGTTTGTTTTTTGCTTAAGTATATGCCACTGTGGTTGATAGCTATCAGTGAGGTATGAGGCATTGATTATTATTTACTTTGAAATTGTGGGATTACTGGGACTGATCTGATGACAAAAGGGTTGCTAGCAGCTGCACTAATATCACACACATTTATACATATAACATCTATTGTCGCAGCTACCTGCGACTGTTAGTAGGAAGAGAAGGAGGAGGTGGTGGAGGAGGATTTAGAAATTTCTGGTGAGGTAAGCACTGAAATGTTGATTAATTTTTTCAACGTGTACCTATAGCATCATTCTTTTCATTAAGCTCTTAGTCAGTCATACTTTTTTAAACTGCCATTGTTTTTTCTTTTATTTGCTCCAAGAATTCTCTTAGAAATCTATTAATTTGTTTAATTTAGCTTACAAATAATTATATAATTCCAATATTTTGTGATTTCTAAGTAGGTTTTTAAGATTAATTTAATAATTCATTAGTAAATTTCACCTATTTTGAAGAAGAAATTGGAATAATTGTAGAAATTTTATATTCGTTTATATTTTCTTAGCTATTGACAAAATAGGGACGACTCAAATGCAACTTCTTATTTTTCAGTATTTATTAATTTTTGAAAATAGTTCGCACCCAGCACACCCTCCTTCCTAAGCCCCTGGAAGAAAAGAAACTTTATCGAGTTCAATTGAGTCGGATAATTCAGATGATATGTGTGTGAGACGTTTCTGTCAGTATTGTTTGCCAGAAGGGACCTGAGTTTGTTGGGAATATAAACGAAATGGAAGAAGTAAAAGAAAGGTAGATTTTGACGACGCTATCTTTTGTGTGGAATATAACAGAACGTCCATGAGACATAAGGGTGTAAATAGATTGAAACAAACTATGAGAAGGGAAAACAGATAAAGGATTAAGAAATAATGATAAATTGATAAAATGACTAAAAGAATTATAATCACTTAGCGAATAAGAAAAACTTGTGCATGGTTGACTACTGAAGGTAAAAGATAGAGAGGGTATGTTAGTGAAAAGAAAATTGTTATCAGTAGAGAATGGGGAAGGGTTAAGAGATCAGACTAATACATCAGATAAGTTGGAGAAAACAAGATCCAGAGTATTACCTGAAGTGTCACAAACTGATAGAAATTGAATCTAGAGAAAAATTTAATGATTTGTAGTTCAAATGGATCAGAGTAAAATAGAGCATTCCAATCAGTATTTGGAAAATTTTAAATCACCGGTGATGTACATTAATGAATCAGAAAATTCCGTGGCTGGAATTAAAAAAATGAAAGAAAACAAGAATTGAGCAAAAGTGTTGAAAGAGTAAAAAAATTGATCTGATATTTGCTTAGATAGAGAGGGTTGTTAAAGCAAATGATAAGAAAGCTAGAATTGATGGATGAAAGAATGATATGACAGCAAAATTCACAAGTGGGAGCAAATTCAGAAGATGAATGACTTAGACCACAAGTAGAAATTAGGGCTATTAAAGTGCCCCCATTACATTGAGACGGATGACTAGATCTAGAGACAGAAAGATATAATGTTGAATTAGGGAAAGAGTCATCATACCAAGTTACAGTAAGACAAATAATAGAACGTGGATAACTTAAAGAGCTAATAAAGGCTGAGAGGTCCATGCGACGAGAAATATTTCTATGACTGCGACAGTTGTCAGATAATAGATGGAAAGTTGATCGAGCTAGTCAATTGGAAGCCAGAGTTGAAATGGTCTCAATCAGCTCTAAGTGAAATGACAGACTCAGCACAGCTGGAAGCAGTAAGGCCCAGTCCTCAAATATTGCGATTCTCTCGGTCCAAAATTTCCCAAGATTATATGCATTCATTTTTATTTCAATACAATATACGCATATTTATACTCCAATATGTACAATAACTAATTTATAATAAAAACCCCTAACTCATTCCACATATTAATTAAATATCAAAACGAAGTCATTCATTTCTGTTCCTAACCTCATTAATAAATACCTTTCGTCAAAAAATTTCATTTTATCCGATGTAAATTTCTTATTTATAGCTTGTTCACTCTAGCAGTGAAGTAAAAAACTGCCTAATTAATTATAATTTTGCTATATTTTATAAACACGTCGTAATTCGTTATTGAATACACACCCAGGGTGAACAGAATGTCGATAATATCAAACATTCTGAAATCATATCTACAATATTCATTGCAAACGTTTCGGTCTAGGAAAAGCACCAAATCCATATATATATATATATACAGTATATATATATGTGTATATATATAATAATTTCTCTCCTCTGAATATTATATTTCAATTCTCAACATCTTTATGCAGAAATCTCTAAAAATTTGCATTTAATTCAAACAAACTTCGTCATTATATGTTCATTTTCATAATTATATATATATATATTGATTTTTAAAAATAAGTCATATTCATATATACATGATGTATAATGGAAGCCTAACCAGTGTAAAATGCAGATAGAAATGTTATCAAATTTTGAAATTCCTTTAGAAATTTTGTTAGTGAAATTTTAAGCATGGTCTGAGACGTTTTTTTATTGATATGACATTTTGTCCCTTGAACGCTACAATTAGTGTTGTTTTAAAAAAAAATGTTGCACATTAGTTATTGCAAATTAAAAACAAGGGTATTGGTGCCGTTACGAATAGAACTTTTACGAATACAAGTAAGGCTTCTTAGGATACAGGTATAAGAAATACCTTACCCACACAGAACTAAAGCCAACCCGTCCAACGAGTGCGCTCGGGCAAAACTGGGTAGTCGCATATAAGTATTAATGACTGTA
Organism: Hofstenia miamia; assembly: GCA_900660155.1. Classification (NCBI taxonomy): domain Eukaryota; kingdom Metazoa; phylum Xenacoelomorpha; order Acoela; family Hofsteniidae; genus Hofstenia; species Hofstenia miamia. The sequence continues at coordinate 1,661,334 of CABFPE010000102.1, forward strand.
TATCACTAATGTTTATATATATACAAGATGATTACCATTCTCAATTGGCCTTTTCTTATTGAGAGCAATTCTCCGATTATATCCAAATGAGTATTTTCACATTGGTTGCCATTGTTTATAAATGATATTAGATTATTCAAAATTCGGACCAACCCTTGCCTCTAGCCCATGTCCAATAAAACATAGAAAATGTATGCAATTTCAATTTAAAAGTAATTATACCAACTTTGTTAACTACTTGTTGCCTAATTATGGGTGCTATAGTTACGTCAGAGTAGTTTGTATGGCATGTTGTCGAAATGGCAAATTGCTGAAAAAACATTGTTAATATATTGTGAAATGATTAAGAAATTTTAGCATTACCGACAATCTCAACTATAGCCCATTACTGTGAAATCTTACTAAACAATGTATTTTATATTACTAAAACTCAGACAAAAGCGTTGTAAACTTCTCTGGATCATATTATAAAGGCTCCTTAATTTGGGAAAGATTAAACGAAGTTCAAAATTGGACTATATATATATATTTATATTTATATACATGTAAATAAATTTTGGCAGAATTTATAAAAAAAGTATTTAAAAATTGCTATTAAAGCCATCTATTTACATACTGTAACAAAATATATAAGTATATAACATGTATAAATAGTTAGTTATCGTTTTCGTTTAAATGCTCAAAGTAATTTCTATTGTTTGCTGTGCATCTTCTAAAGTTCAAAGAAATTTTCACAAAAACAGCAAACAATCTCTGACAACTACACTCACTAGTATAACCTTCTCCTAAAGTTTCATTTATTTTGTGGGCTGCACCAGTGCCACTTAAACCTCTTTTCCAACAATAATATACAATCAAATTCTTTGCTTGTTAAAACGGGAGCTATTGGTTTCTGAAATCAATAGACTTCTGTATAATTAAGATAGTTTTCGCAATTGATTTGTTCACTCACAGTGAACGGCGAATGGAAAGTGACTAGTGACTAGCAAATAAGAGTGAGGGATTCCTTGAATTGACTAAATTCCTGGAATTGTTGCTAAAATTAGTTCAAACAATTTAATTGCAAATACCTATAAATTTAAAATCCAAAATAATGAAAATCCACCAACACTTGTTACACGCACCTGTATATATATATATATATATACGCATAAATATTTGTTTCATGGCTACTAAATCAAATGGTTTAATTACAAATGATAAATATTTAACCAGAGTTGTTTGATCTGCAAATCTTAACGTAATAAAAATTTAACGGAAATTTAAAGCTATCAAATATATAATGATAAATAACTACCTAGACTGCGTTTAAAAATATCTTTATGTAAAACTTATTGCAATGATATTTAATATAATTGCAAAATAACAGGAGCTAACGAGCAATATTATTGTTGGAGGCGCTGCACTAAGGTCTTTACCATACAAAGCTTAAATTTCTTAATTTTAAGAATTAATGTTTAAAAAGGGAAATATTTTAGGGGAGTGGGGGCTTGAGCCTTCCTAGTTACCCTTGTTCTTTAGGCTCTGGCAAAAAAAGTTCCTGCAGTTATCTTTTTAGGAGCTACTGCTTAGATAAACAACTAAATAATATATGAGTGAGGATTTTTCAAGTCTCTTGAAATTTTACGCAGATACTCGTCGACAGGTTTCAGTGGCGTCGGCACATGGGTAAACATATCGGCGGCTGTGGGTCTAGTTAGGAAGACTTCAATTAAAAATCTAATGAATATAGCAACAAAAAATAATTTTTTGACATCAGAAGGAGTTTGATAGAAAAATATATGTGAAAAGAACAAAATGATCGAAAAAATTAGCATTTCATAACCAGTACTATTATAAATAATGAGTTAATTGATTTTTANATATTTGTTTCATGGCTACTAAATCAAATGGTTTAATTACAAATGATAAATATTTAACCAGAGTTGTTTGATCTGCAAATCTTAACGTAATAAAAATTTAACGGAAATTTAAAGCTATCAAATATATAATGATAAATAACTACCTAGACTGCGTTTAAAAATATCTTTATGTAAAACTTATTGCAATGATATTTAATATAATTGCAAAATAACAGGAGCTAACGAGCAATATTATTGTTGGAGGCGCTGCACTAAGGTCTTTACCATACAAAGCTTAAATTTCTTAATTTTAAGAATTAATGTTTAAAAAGGGAAATATTTTAGGGGAGTGGGGGCTTGAGCCTTCCTAGTTACCCTTGTTCTTTAGGCTCTGGCAAAAAAAGTTCCTGCAGTTATCTTTTTAGGAGCTACTGCTTAGATAAACAACTAAATAATATATGAGTGAGGATTTTTCAAGTCTCTTGAAATTTTACGCAGATACTCGTCGACAGGTTTCAGTGGCGTCGGCACATGGGTAAACATATCGGCGGCTGTGGGTCTAGTTAGGAAGACTTCAATTAAAAATCTAATGAATATAGCAACAAAAAATAATTTTTTGACATCAGAAGGAGTTTGATAGAAAAATATATGTGAAAAGAACAAAATGATCGAAAAAATTAGCATTTCATAACCAGTACTATTATAAATAATGAGTTAATTGATTTTTATGCTAAACAGCTAGCTACCATATATTTTATTTTGTACTAGTCTATTTTTCAATTATAGCGTAAAATTGGGTAATTCGAACATCTTTTTGAGGGTTTTTAAATTTTTTTTGTCATTTTTAATGATGCTATGATCCTATAAATGGAAATGGGGCGTTATTTAAAATATGTAATGACCCGGTAACCTCAAGCTTTATAGAGATTTGTCTGTATAATTTCTACGAGAGGTACTTAAAAAATGGGTTAATTCGGACAATAACAAGTTTTGCATTTCAAACTGAACAGAAACGGTCTAAATCAAATGTAAATATTGCAAGCTGAAGTTAAAATGAGTCTATGTTCACTGGGAACACTAGAAAAATCGATCAACGCTTCCATTGTAGCTGTAGCACTTGCCACAGAACCACTTGGCACAAGTAACACATTGGATCCAGTTCGGTAAACTGGACTTCATAAAGCGACAGGACAGCTTGGGCATGTTTCGTCTTCATCACTTGAGGACGACGAACTTAAAGAATATTCTTCATCTCTCATGTTGCACTTTCTTAGTCCGCGTCCTATTTCTTCTCCCCGCCCTCTTCTTCGTACTCGACCTGCACTGAGCTCCGTTTCGGGTGAAATTCTATCTCATCGTATGTATATGGGTACAATAACTTACCAGCTACAAACGAGTGACTGAATTAATAAGTGTTTCTAATGGTACTTCAGCAAGCCAGCCCATTTCAACCTACAGCAAAGCTTTGTGGTGGATTAAACCTGATGGAAAATAGTAAAATTAGTTATTTTTCAACTTTTTTTAATTTCAAATATAATGTAGCTGTGAATACATTGAAAAAAATTTTCGCGTGTACTGATAAATGCCAGTTGATTCATGTATATCTAACTAAAAAAATGCATTTCGATCTCACTAGAAGCATCTAACAATTTTCATTGGTCGATTAAATATAAAAAGTGACAAGGTGTCCGAATTACCCCATTTTGCGGTACCGTCTTGGAATGAATTGTTTGATTTTGATTTCTACGAAATTGATAAAATGTTATTAAGCCAATGAAATGAACTGTTCCGTCACATTGTGTTAGCAGCAATATGCAACTGTTCCTTTATCATTTGACTAGTGAATAAATTTTTCGTCTGAAATGGAGATGACGACTATACAGGTTTTGCAAATTTATTTTCACTGGAAGGAAAAATACTTTGCCACTAACCACTTTCATAAATGAAATTTTACCGCAGTATCCCGCAACAATGACAATTTTATATTCTTATGAAAAGATAGATATCTCTGAATTGTTTTTTAGGGTTATGGATCATTCATAGAAAAATTTAAAGGCAATTTTTTAGGTATTTTGTCAATTCGTTCAAATTTATTAGGCTATTAGCAAATTTTCCATGAAATATGTAAAAATTTATTTTAATATTTTGTATATGGAATCTCTCAGTTTTTTTTCAGAAACAGTTTCTTGAGAAATACTAAGAGATTGAAATCTTAAAACAAAACACGTTAAAGTTTTCCATATCTTCAAGAAATTCTCTGCAACCCTATAAATTTCTTTATTGTAATATGGGCACATCTATTGATGAACGTGCGCAAAATAATGCTGAATATTTGAACAAAAGTCTGTCATCTTCATTGATGTTATCAGACTCTTCAACTGCCATAAATTTCGAATAATTTAAGTCGGGAAATATGTGAATATCATCATCTCATCAACTTCTCTAATAATAAAAGTTCACCGCTATAACCACTACTAGAAATGAAATTTTACCGTTTTATACCGCAAAAATGGCAATTTTTATTTTCGTGTGAAATTTTTTGGGTCATGGATCATTCGTAGAAAACTTTAAAGGTAATTTCTTAGGTATTTTGTCATTTTAGTCAATTTTATTAGAGTAGTATCAAATTTTCCATGAAATATGTAAACTTTTCTTTTAATATTTTGTATATGAAATGTCTTAGTTTTGTTTCAGAAACATTTTCTTGAGAAATACTTAGAGATTCTAAATCTTAACGTTATCTGCATAACTTTCATGCCACGGCAGGTTGTTCTTAATTGTTCCACTAACCACCGCAATGTGTAAATCATTACGCGGTATACCGTACTGCTGCATATCGCGGTATTACCACACCGCACTCATCTCTAGTCTGAAACAAAACAATTATTGCGTTATCTGCCATTGGAGTATGACATACCCCAACTAAAAATACTGCCAATAAAGTACATATTGTTCACAAATAAAAACTGGTAATATAAATGTTTAAATAAAACACAATTTGTACATAATATATGCTTTGCCTTGAATCAGAATTAAATTTGGGGTTTTCTTAGAAATCAATAATAATATTCCTGAATTTTATGCACTCACATGCATACATTCTTTTTTGAACTGATCTTTCTAGATAATTTTGATTTGCATTCAGCATAGTGTAAATTATGATTGCCTCTTGCAAAGAGTGACTTAGGTTTGAGCTAATTCTGTCTAATATTTGCTTGTGGACCATTTGATAGCTTGATAGTCAGCAATGTTTAGAATTTTTTGCCAATTTCATACTAGTATCCGAATTTTCGTCCTATTCCAATATATGTCCTCATAAGATACATTTTAAAATAAAATAGTCTACAGATTTATGAGTCCATTTGTAGTGCATGTATGCATATAGAGTATGTATATACCTCTTCTTTCAAAAGGATTACTATGCTGATGAATTTCAGGAAAGTGATTCTGCAGGAAGTGAAAAAGCTACACTCTCATTCAATTGATTTATTCCTAGTACTGGTCCAACAATAAAGTTATCAATATTTCGTTAAGTTGCACAACCTGTGTGATTTGACTGTTCACAATATATATAAGGTTCATGCAATTGATTATTGCTAGATATTTTATCTTCATAGTTATATTTTTTGGCATTCAGAATTGCAATATCATCTTCATTGAATTTATCAGTTTCTTCAACTGCTATAAGCTTCGAATCATTTATGTCTGGAGATATGTGAATATCATCATCTCATCAACTTTCTTTAATATTGCTTGAATAACCAAAATTTTTGATATCTAACTACACAACATCCTTTTCCACGACATGCTTAAGCAGTAAATTTTAATGTATCTTTACTTGATATATTCGAAAAACAGGCCTATGAAAGATTAAGTAATATCTTCGTTGAAAAATCTACTAAGTTTCTATGTGAGGTATCACATACCCACAATTGTCTCTAGAAGATAATAGCTGTGTAAACATTTTGTTAAAAATAAAGCTAATGAGTGAAAACATATTTAAGTGTCTGCTTATAAAATAATAGCAAAAGTCACAAAATCACTTGGTATTAAAGTGAATAGGTTTGATCAATGTTGGAGGAGGCATAACATACCCTGAAAATCGAGGAACCACTAAAAACTTAATAGAAATCAAATCATTGACGAAATTATAGAAATCAATTGAAAACTTAGTTACTCAATTCTTCCAAAAGAAATCCAATCCATTTGTAAAATTTAAAAAGCTTTTCAATCTTCAAAAATTCAGATATTAAGTCAGAAGAAACTATTATCTCTAAAAATTATCTTAATTACAAGATATCTAGGCCTTATGCATACAATTAATGAGCAATATATAGGACAACTCATTTGATGTTGCAAGGTCTAATTTTGAAATGAATATCCTAGATTTTTGTGATATTTGTACCAATGCTAGTTTACTCATTGCATCCATAAGGATAGAAACACTTTTGTCCACAATTTCAAACGATTTTCTTGAAACTTATTTAGAACCTACTGTAATTTCAATTGGTGTGCAATTAAGGTGGCCCCTACTATAATCTTCATTTATTAAACCTGTAGAGACTATAATAGAAAGCCTAGAATAGGAATTATTTTGGATCCGTAATTGCAATGTCTAAGAAGTAAGTAGTTAGTAACCTGAGACAAGACTATAGTTAATAATCATATATACTTTATTATGTCAATCAATTTCTATTTTGGTGTTGCAGTAATAATATCAGTGCATTTTGCTTATATGTATCTAATTGACCTCTTGGCTTAAACAAACTTTGCGAGGAAATACATATAGTAATTCCTAGCAATTGTAAATAACAAGTAGGTGCAACAATCAGTTTTGCAGAAAACCATAAGAATTCTTCTGTAGCAGTTCAGCTAGAATCAATTCAGTTTAGCCTTGACCAACCATTGTTGTTTTACATATCTTTTTTATTATGATAGTGATGATAAAAATCAGATAGGCCCTGATGACAATTTGGGAATTGAGCTTTAACAAACACCCTGAATTGTGATCACAATAGGGTGTGTACATGTATGGCTAATAACTAAAAACTTGTCACTTCCTCTTCATTTGTGCAAATGCACATAATAGTTTATACTGCAGTTAAATCATGTCTGTTGGCCTGCATGAATGCATGCTAACTACATGCTATTTATCTTATTTATTATTCTATATGTAGGTCTAGGGATAATAAACTTTATTGAGATAGATAATACACAGTGAGGCACATAAGTAGTTATAATAAGCAAGATTCCTGGTCACAAACTGACCTTTTGTCCTCTGCTGACTTAGAGATATCAATCTAGTGCTAAATCCTGACTCATGACATTTATGAGAATGAATCATTATGATATTTATGGGGCTCAGTTTTTACAATGATTCATATACATGTTATTTACATGTTGGGGCCATTTTAGCTTACAATGATTCATATTCATATGTTTTGCTATATTGACTGATTTATATGATAGTAACTAATTTATGTTGCTAATTTCATTACATGTTTTTGTTAATATACCTGGCTATATCACACATTTATTTAGTTTGCAAGCACACATTTTGTTTGCATACATTAATTAACACACTGCTGACTAGTTTATCCATGTATTTCACTTGTTTAAACCAGTTCTATGTACAATGTTTATCACATTTTCAGAATCTAACATTACATGCAAAAAGGCTACACATCATTTTTATTAAAATACACTGTTAACATGTTTTATCATATCATGTTTTCCAACCAATGAATACTTTTGATAAATTTCCCATATATTTCCATTGGCTGGTCAATTTAAATAGTCACCTCATTTCATTGGTTAAAATCATTATTTTTCTTCTACACAAACTCGCCCTTCTTCTTCTTGGCAAATGGCTGTTGAAACACTAACATCCAGCTCATTGGGTAGCCTATTTGATGATCTATGCACAACCCCACCACCGTCATATGGTTATAACCCATTAACACAGAAGATGATGGCCCACCACCTGCAGCTGTAAAAGAAAAACACGAAGCTCAACACAAACAAAGACATCCTATAGTCAATAATAATGCAATTGTCTTCCCCATCTCCAACATGAGCAAAGGATGATAATGTTTTATAACATTTCAAAGAGATTAATTCCCAACCATCAACATGTATTTTTTCAAGCATGGGTCCTGCTAGTGAACTACTGAAAAAACTCTGGCTAACAATTGAGGATGTTGTTCAGTTGAACACAAGATATGTTGTCACACTGAAGATGAGACTAGAAAATGGGTTTTACTACTTTCTACCTAAATGCTATGTCAATGCATTGGGTGAAAATTACAAGGCTTTGATAAATAAAAAACTATTCCACAATGATGACATGGAAATTGAATTTGATGATATTGTAAATTGCATTGTATTGGAGTTTAGTAAAATAAAAATATAGTTTTGTTTTCTCTCTATCTTTTTTCTACATGTACTAGTTTTTATTTTTATAAAAATAATGCTAGTAAAATAAACTGAAAAATCATTAATTATTATTAGTTACAAGGGTTTTACAACAAACTCTTTAAATTTATATTGATTATTATTAGTAAATGGTGTTAATAATATACCTCATTGTTGTTGAATGTTCATTTAACACACAAATTTAAAATAGTCCTTTATACAGTCTGTAGAATTTTGCATAATTTGTGGATGCCAATATCTGTGATCAAGTAAATTTTCCACAGGCCAAGAGATAAACCAACTTAAAAACTCATGCTTCATTTTATATCATGCTCTAAACCAAAATTATGAAAATTATGTTCATACCACTTGAAAGTTTTTTGTATATGTCCTGGCAAACAATCAAAATTTTCCTTTGATTGGCATACTGTAATAATGTATATTTTGCCATCCACCAAAATTAATAGTTTCTTAATATAGTAAGTGTTGTTGTACACATTTATATGCACTTTGAAAAACACATTATTAGAAAATTTTGTACATAATGCCATGACTAATGAATTATCAACCAACTATCCAAAAAGAAAACATGTGAGAAAATGATAAATAATTTTGTAATTGAAATAAAACACTCAATTGCAGGGCAATACAATTTTGGTATAGTTTTTGGCATTAGAATAAAAAGCTTACAAGCAATTTTGCTCTACTCAGCATTGTCAATTTATTATAAATAATTATTAATTAAAAAATAGAAATTTATTTTTATATTTTCAAATATTAACATTAACATGTTTTGTTTGTTTCAAAAATATTTCACAAAATCAGTGTTTTCATTCATGAGGTCTAAAAACCATTATTTCACCAGTAAGTTTTCTAATTTTGATTAATAATAAATATTTCATCTATATATTACATTTTTCCCAATTTTTTGCTTTGTAATTAAAAACAAGTGATAATTTTAGCATTTGTCATGTATTTTGCAAAAAATCATGAATTTACTAACACTATTTGATATTGTAAATTTTAATAAACACAAAAGCTATATTTTGATTTGTAATTTAAGCTAAGTTATATTTTTACCAACTTTTAACATGTATTTTGTGAAAGCAACAAATTTACTAATATTTGATATTCTAACTTGTAATAAAGGCAAAAGCATTTTTCGCATTGAAAATTTAAGCAAGTGATAATTTTGCTATTTAACATGTATTTCATGAAAATTGTGGGCTTACCACTATTAGTTATTTCTAACTTATAATAAAATGAGAGATATGCCTTAATCTTTTTCAAAAAATGGAAATAGAGTATATGAATAAATTTAGCAAAATTTCTATGTAACATTTATCATCACTGATTACAATAAATTTGAATAGAATTTTCCACCTATGCTGCCAACATGTATTTGGGAAAATCATATCTTTACTAATTCAATGTTGTATTTCGTAATAAAAGAGATTTTTTTAAACACAGTTAACTTACATCATTTAGTGAAAATAATGTATACAATTAATATTTTACCTTTTAATTACATATACATAATGGGTGAGGTTAATAATAATAGCATTTAGTATTCTACATTTCTAAAAAATGGATGGAAGTGTAAATATACAAGTATATAAAAGTTGCACAATCACTAGACAAAAGATAGCTTTACAGTCTGTTCATTATTGTTTTTGGCTTTTGTCATTTAACTACCAATTAATAGAGATATCTCATCTTCTTTGGAAATTTGGCATACATACCTTCATAGTAGAAAAAAATATTGGTTACAGTTTAACTTTATCCTTATTGCTCATCAAATCCTAATTTCCATGCTCATCATGTCTTTTATGAATTGCCATTCAGCAATTTGAATATCAAACAGGGATATCATAACCCCACTTGGATTTTCTGTAACATCTTCAAGTGTCTTGAAAAGATTGTTAAACAACATTATTTGCTTTCTATGCTTTCTTTAAATTTCTTGAAAAACACATTTTGCCCATTTCTCTCTCAATTTTTGCAGGTTTATGGAACTCTGCAAGTTAAAGATTTTAAGCCTTTTACAAGCCTGAAAATTTCAAAATTGTGCCCTCTAATGGGAAAATAATTTTTGATATTTGGAGAGAGCTCATGCAAAAAATTGGCAATGGAATTTGAAAATTAAAAGTTTTTTTAAATTCCCAACATTAGAAGTTGATATAAATTTGTTAATAAGTATGAATTTTTAAATTTTTTATACCATTTATTTGAAAAATAAATTTTTTTTAAAAAAATATTTTTTCATTTTTTCACACTAATGATCTGAATTTTGATCAGAAATTTCAGAAATTTCAAGATAAAAATTTCACAAAACCATATTTGGGTTGTTGTTGATATTATATATTTATTTTAGCAGGCTATAGCAATAAAAATTTTAAAGATATCACAGCTCCATTTGAATTTTTAAGTAGCAAATTTCACTGCAAAAATTTGTTTTGCAACATGCTTAGTTCTAAGATAAATATTAGCTAAGCAAGGCTGGCCAGAGCTGGGGAATTTTTTCAAAAAAGATATTTTCTTTAACAACTTTTTTTGGTCCCTTCACAATATGGAAAGCTTTAAAAATTTTAACTAAGACAAGTTTTTCTCAAAATTAAAAATTCAGAAATTAGAAATTTTTACTTTGAGATATTTGCAGTAATACAAGAAATAACATTCAAAAACAATTTTCCCAAAAGTCCCTGTCAATCTTCCATAATAGAAATGTTCTCTTTTAGACATGAATATTATAGGATGGGTTAGTAATTTTTTAAAAATTATAGTGATTTTTTTGAAAAAAAGTATCTAAAAAACTGCATTTTGTTTTTAATTTTGTTAATCTTTAACATTTTGTTTAGTAATATTTCACTTCATACTAGGATACCCCTATAAACTTGCAAAAAATCAGTGTTTTTTTAAAAGTATATCATTGATGATGAAAATGGACATTATGGATAAACTTTGAAAATTCATTTACATTTTACTCCATTTTATTGATATCCGCAATCAATTCTGTCAATTTCTTTGAGATTTTGCCATGGTTATTGAATATACTGGGATTTCTGGGTTTTTTTAATATTATTTTTTTGGAGCATTGGAACATAGTTTAATTATTTATATCATGTTTACCTTAATGTTAGTATTCCTTCTACATCATTATTATTATTTAATTAGATGTATACATACACATTTGTATGGGATATGAAAAAGACAATTACACATATATATTTATAGAATATCTACGATACAATATTCTAAATAGTTCCTGTGATTAAAAGAGAGTCTTACACTTTTTTCCTTATCACCATCTTCAAATAATGTAGAAGCTTGTGAAATTGCAAAGTCTTTTGTAAACCCATCTTTGTGAAGTTTATCAGCATTTGCTTTAATTATTTCCCATGCTGTGAATGTATGTGGGAGATTTCTAAAGTTGACATATCAATTTTAAAATCTTCATCACTCCTGAAACCTACATTGCAACTGCACTGTCCTTCTGAAGCGTGAAATTGAACATGCAAAATTTTATTGTTCAAGAGTGGCATGTTCTCATAATTAATGAGCTCAATATTTTTCAATACGCACATCTGGTGTTCCATCACTGCAATTTTTTGTAGAGTGCTGACAAGGCTATATTCAAAAACTGTGTAGGCTTCCATCATTTCAAAAAAATGGGAATGTTTGTTTATAATACAAAATGTATGGGGTCACAAGTTTTATGATAGGCTAATTTCACTCTTTTAAAAAATATCTATACATGGTAATATTTAATAATAGTAATACCAACTTCATTTTAAAAAATTTTAATTTGTATGTTTACATGACCCAGATAAAGGAAACAAATCTCAATTATGTTAGAATTCATGTGTTTAGCTTATGTTCCATTCAGGATCTTCCAAAATTTTGCCTGGAAACCAATTAGTCAAATTTTAAGAAAACACTTCAAACTAGGAATGATTTTGTTTGGATGTACTAATTGCTGCAACATTCTAAATTTAAAAAAACACATGTGTTAAAATGTTTCTAATTTAATTAGCACAGACTACTTGAGAGTAAAAACTTTCCCTAATTGAAATTACTCAGGAATTGCTAATTGGGTAATGAACTCCTTCTTGCACAAGTTTATCAACCAACCAGAACTTGTTATTTATCACATTAAATTTTTTAAAATTAATATTTTTACTTTCATTCCAACTTTTGTTAAACTAGTTTGCTTTATTTTCAACGTTTGCTTTTAATTAAAAATGTCATTCACCAACATTTCTGATTTTTTCTCATCTGGAATTCCAACATCACAATAACATATTTTAAAAAACTTCTCTCTGAATTAAAGAACAAAGGTCTCATGTTTCCACTATCAGTAAGCAACATATGCATTTTTGAATCATGGAATGTAATAAATATTAATGTCTATTCTCTAAACAAACAATGCATTGTGCCAGCATACATTTCACTATGCTCATATTAACAAAGTGTAAATCTATTGATGATTGAAGAAGATAATAAGAGCCACTACTTAGCCATCACAAATTTAAATGCATGTCTGTGATTTTTTAAGACTAGTGATGGATTTTTTTGACTGAAATATTTGTTGGGCTTCAGGACAAAAGAAAATTTATCAAAACATGAGAATAAATGCAACAGATCACCAAAGCCCAACATCACATTTCCTCATCTGTCTGACAAGATTAAATTTAAAGCATTTTCCACACAGAATTATATACCAATTGTGGGGAGCTTGGACATTGAGACAATTGCCAGAAAGGTTCACAAAGTGCAGCTGAACCCATCTAAGCACTGCACAAGGTTAAACAGACTCCATCAGCTGTGTGGGCAGCAAGTAGTACTGAAGAAATGCTATTAATCTGTAAAATAATTTCCAGTGAGAATTGTATGGAAGAGGCATGGGATCATTTACATGAGCTGGCAAAAAAATCATATGAGCTGAAGCAAAAACATCATAGTTTAGTAACTTCCCTTAAGCAGTGAAAAACAGTGTTGCAACAGCAACCAAATGTATATTTTGTAACACATTTGAAAATAATGATGTCAAAGTTATTGATCATTGTCATTTCACTGGTAAAATTAGAGGTGTCATGCATAATAATTGCAATTTTATATCAAACTCCTCAATTCACCCCAATTTTTATATATAATGGGAGCAAATACAACATGCATATTTTGTTAAAAAGTTTAAAAATGAAGGATGGAGAGAAGGTTATACCAATAAAGATGGGTCTAAATGAATTTTTGAAGAACTCAGATTTTTTGACAGCTATTGTTTCATAGCTAATAGTCTATCAAACTTTGCAAAAAACTTTGGAAATGAAAAATATCAATTTTTAAGAAATGGAATGGGGCAACAGAAGGCATCAGAATTTACCCAGGGCAAAGGTAAGGTCCTTATATATGGCTTTATAAGCCAGGAGGAGCTGGATTTTGAAAATGAAAATACATGGGTGTTGGGTGAATGTGAGACATTTAGACAGCTCCATGACAATTATTTACAAGCTGAAATGCTCTTAAATTTGGACGTGATAAGAAAATTTTGTTTGGAAATCACAGAGACATACAAACTAAACCCCATCCACTTTTTTACACTATCAAATTTTAGCTGGCACTCAATGTTGAAGCACACAGGAATCTCACTCAATGAAGAACAACTGAATTTTATATTAAACAGTATTAGATGAGGGATGTGTGGGACTTTTTCTGGGAGATTTTTTAAAGCTAAGAATCCTATGGTAGATGGATATGATTCAGAGAAGGAGACCACCTAAGGGCTCTATGATAACATCCTCTACCAGGCTTTGTCATCTGGTTTCTGTATTATACTGTTATTATTTGAATGATACATTAGCTTCAATTTACATTATTAATTCCATTAACTGTAATTCACAGATGATATAATAAACACAATTTAGTTGACAAAGTTTTGCAGCATCATTTCCAGCAGTTGGTAGGTGGGCATCTGCCTGAGGCAAATCTCCCTATTCACAAGCCACTACTATTCTACATTACAATTGGTTGAGTTTCACCTCTAAGCTCAGAAATGTGACTTATATATACCTACCCTAGCTTGGTGCTTACTTAAAATAAGACACAACTCAACTTAGTCTCTATTTGTAAAAAGTATTTTATACTTGCAACCTGAATTATTACTAGCTGCTTACTTAATATTATAATTGGCCATTACTGAAATATATTGGCTTTAGTAGATTAATTAACAATCTATCAGCTTCCTATCCTACATATAATAATCAATATATGCATACAAGCTCAGTCACATTATTGCTCACATTATTTTTGTTAACTTAGATCTAAGATAATGTAATCTAAATTCCTAAGTTTGGCTTACTAGCCATATCTCAAATCTATTATCATTAGTACATGTAAGAGAATAATTGATATTCAGCTAAACAATAGTAAAAACTCCTAACCATAGTCCTAACCTAAGTGCATTTTCATGGCTTGGCACAAGAAAACTAGAATCATTCCTGTGATGGATCCTCACCACTACTAAACACCAATTGCTTAGCTTGACATTATATTAGGTAATCAAACTATAGTAGAAAACAAGTAAAAAGAATTCCAAATAAATTTTTTTATTATGTCAGCTCTCACTGAGGACAGTCAGGTTTCCCCCACTCTTGCAGAGGCAATTTGCAGCTTGCTGTTTGGTGATGCTGCGACCCTGGATGTGGCAAGTGCTTTAATAAAACACTATCTTCACCAGCAAACACTGATAAAACACTGGAAAAGTTGCCCCCTGCACCAACACCTCAAAAAGAAATCACCATTGCATCACCAAATGTTCCTTCATTGCCCAAACTCTTTTCATTTCCAAAGATATCATCTGCACTACAAAAAATAGCAAAAATGCAAACCCACAAATAAATGAGATTAAGAATGGAACAACTACACTTATCATAGGAAGCAGCATCCTCAAATATACTCATTCACATCATCTCCTTCAAAATCAAATCACAACAATTTGCTCATATCCAGGAAGTAGCACCAAATATCTAATACAAAAAAATCACGCAATATGAAAGTACTCACATCAACACTGTGATGCTCAACCCTGGTCTAATCAATGCACTTAAGTTCAATCCTAACATGTTCTGCCAAAAACTACAAAACATCATCACAGAAGTCAAGAAGAAATTCACACTCATCACATCTACCTTTTTGAAATCACCCCTGTCTGTGCTGATCATAATCTCTCAAAGAACTTTGCAATCCAACAATGTAATCAAATCATAAGAAGTTTCTCTCAACATTGTCTTAGTGTCATTCCAGTCTTTGATCACTTATTTCTATTGCAAAGCACAATCAATTCCACTCTTCTTGCTCACAATGGTATTCACCTGTCTTGCAATGGTAAATGCTACAATAGATACAGGAGCAGTAATATCAATAATAACTGATGAGTGCACAGCAAAGATAAGATTTGAAAGAAAGCATTTGATAAATGAAAGGAATAGACTAATAAATGCATCTGGCTATTACATAGATGTGAAAGGACAGTTACAAGATATACCCATGGGTAATACAATGTTCAAGCAGACTTTCACAGTAATTGATATGGAAAAGAGTCAATTGCCATATGATTATAAATTACAAAGATAAAATGATAACAGTGCAAGAAGAAATTATAACAAGGTACAAAGAAGATGATGAGATAATAGTGTTTAAATTAATGCAAAACACAAAAATTTTACCAAATAATTGGAAAATGTCGAAATTGAAACCAAAGAAGAGGTAGACACAGCAATAATGATATATGATCAGATGGGAATCAACATGAAGAAATTGTCAATTCCAATTAGCTTGTGCAATATACATAAAGGAAAGGGAAATATACCAATACTTAACACAACTAACCATATGGTCAATTTAAAAATGCAGAAGGTAAAAATAAAAGGGAAGAAAATCAAGACAGAAAAACAGATAGTAGATAAAACTATCAACACCATAGAAAAAGAAGAAGAACAAAAGTACCAAATACCAGAGATAAAAGAAACTGATTATGATCATCTCAATGAACAAGAAAAACAATTACTGATAGAAGTTCTCAACAGACATAGCAAAATATTTAATTTCAGCAAAATAAGTGTCAGAAAGGCAATAGGGGAGACACATAAAATTATCACTACAATGAATGAACTGATAAGACTACCTTGCAGAAGAGTACCAGAGAATCTAAAAGATAACTACAATATGATACTCAATGAATTGATTGATAATCAAATTATAAGACCAAGTGAAAGTCCCTATTTGTTGCCAACAGTGTTTGTGAAACAGGGAAATAAATATAGACTCTGTATAGATTTTCGTAAACTCAATGAAGTGACAAAAAAGGATGCATATCCACTTCCAAAGATAGATGATATGATATATGAAGCAACTAAAAACAAATACTTTACATGCATCAATTTATGTAAAGCCTACTGGCAAGTACCAATGGAACCTAAAGACATTGAGGAAACTGTGTTCATAACACCCTATGGATTGCTTGAGTGGATGTATATGGCGTTCAGACTATGAAATGCACCAGCAACTTTCCAAAGATATGTAACTAAGGTACTAAAACAAGATAACAGAAAATTAGAAGACAGAGTATGTGCATACATAGACAACATTTTGATAATGAGTAGGACAATAAAAGAACACTTCGCAAAATTGGACAGAACATTAACAATCTTGTATAATGCTGGACTTTGAGTAAAAATACTGAAAACCAAGGTTGTATTCTTGGGAAGGCAAATACAAGAAGGGAAAATAAAGATGAAAAATAACAGAAGAGAGATGACTCAAAATATTAAAAGTCTGAAAACTAAAAAAGACATTCAAAGAATTATGGGATTTATAAACTATTATGGTTTGTTTATACCAAATATAGCCAAAAAACCAATAAGATAACAGTCTTACTGAAAAAATTGAAACCATTTGAATGGACATGGAAAGAACTAGAACAGTTAGACAACGTAAAGAATGAACTTGCTAAAATGCCATCACTGAACACATCTGATTATGGAAAAGAATTTATCTTGGATTGTGATGCAACTAACATAGGAATTGGGGCCTGTTTAGGACAATTAAAAAATGGCAAAGAAGTTCTGATACAATGTTTTAGCAGAAGATTAAAACCAAGTGAGGAAAATTATGGCTCTATAAAATTGGAAATGTTAGTGCTGGTCAAAAGCATTAAAAAATTCAGGTATTTCTTGATTGGACAGAATTTTAAGGTGAGAATGGACAATAGAGACAGGGAACATGAAAAAGTATCAAGATAGATAGAGTTTTTAAATGAATTCAAATTTACAATACAACACAGAAAGGGAACATTACACAAAAATGCTGATTTTTGGACAGTGCTCCCCAAATACCAAAGGGATGTAGAAAAAATAGTGTGACATAATCTATCAAACTATCATGATTGGTCAAGATGAGAGAAAAAGATGAAGGAAACAAAGACTAAAATTATTATTGATTATAATGATTAAAATGTAATTCATGATAGGATTGATTATTTTCACTTTGTAAATGTTTTGTGCAATTATATTTAAAATTATACTCAATGGTATTTTGACAAAACAAAAGATGGTCAAACAGCGTAGTCAAATTAAAGCTGACATTG
>CABFPE010000102.1:1711903-1723321 GCA_900660155.1 Hofstenia miamia
TCAATAGGTTAAGCACTTTACTTCTGGATGTTCTGCTTTGGCTGGAAGCCATAGGAATTGGTCATCTTGGTTCTTACCTAAAAGTAGTTCTGTTACTTGGATGAATTACCAATGTTAGATCTATATGTTATAAGTTCTCTGTTAACCTGTTTCTTGGAATCATGGCTGTTCAGTAAACGCTATTCAAACCTTTTGTGGAGTCAATTAAGTTTCTAGCCAAGTTTCCCTACCAGCCACCGATTCTACAATAATGTTGATATATGAGGTATAGGGGAAGTCTTGCTGCTGCTGCTTCTTGGTTCACCTTCCTTTCTGCCATGGTAATCTCAAACTTTTGAAGCCATTCTATGAATGTTGGGTTATAACCATCCACTTTTCTGTTAAATTTCGGTAATGTTGGCTTGCAGGGTATTGTGTTGTTAGTTCTATTTTGTGGTAATATTGAGCTTTCATATCTTACTTTGCTGTGCTTTTTACTGTTTCCTCACATTGAATTTGGTTGGTAACTGCTTTCATGATCTCCTTAGTAAATTGTTGTTTCTCCTCATCAGTATCTTTGTTGAGCTCTTTGTAGTGTGCTCATTTGTTTGCACTGATAGGTGGTGCCTGTGGTTCATTTTCTTTTACTTGTTGAAATTACATTTCATGAGATCAAATATGTTTGTGATCCCCCTCTTGTGTTCAATTGTATTAATCTTAATTTGTCTCTTAATTGTTTAAGTTCTTCAGCCTGTATATCATTGTCTTGTATCAGCTGTCTGTTCTCATTTTCTAATTGCTAATACATTTTTTCCCACTCCTGGTTCTGTTCAAAGAATCTTTTGTTAGACTCTGACAGTTGTTGGGTGAGTGTCTTGATTCCATATTGGAACAATTCACTCTGTCTGTCTAGTCTTACTTCCATATCAGCCTTCAGTTCATTCAGCATACTTTCACCCTGCTGTTCCATTTGTTTCACTTTCTCTGTCAATTGTTTTATTTTGTTTCTCAACAGCACTTCCATTTCATTACTGTTTCTTAAAATTTCAAATGTTTCTTGGGGACTCATTTCAGGGGACATGTGCAATGTCTGGAACTCTGTAGTGGGGGACAAATCTGTATCTTCAGAGTGTGAAGCTCTGGGGGTTACCACTCTGGGTGATGTCTTTTTTGCACTGCCTTTTCTACCTTTAGTCATTCTTAGGCTTGTTTGTAGTAGCTTTCCTTCTTGGTTAAGATTCTTGGCTCTTTTTATAGTGCACTTGGCTGGACATGAGTGTATTTTTTCACTGACTATCAAATTCTTTCTGGTATAGCCATCAAGGTGATTGTGATTACAATTCTTGGCTAAGAAGTAATAGTTTCAGGAGTATCCAAGTTGTGTTAGTGATTGTATCATAGGCACCTTGTTGAATGTAGAAGATCTATTCTGATAAGAAACACCTATCTTAACTTAGATAATGAATAAATTTTTCCAAATTCTGCTTGTTCTTTTTAGCTGTCAGGGTTGCCATGTAACATCCTCTACCAGGATTTGTCATCTGGTTTCTGTATTATACTCTTATAATTAGAACAATACATTAGTGGGTAGGGATGTACTATTCTCATACTGCTTCACTTCTACATATTAATTCCATTAACTGTAATTAACAGACAATATAATAAACACTATTTAGCTGATAAAAGCTTTGCAGCATCACTTCCAGTGGTTGGTAGGTGGGCATCTACCTGTGGCAAATCTCCCTATCCACTAACCACTACTATTTTCAATTGGTTGAGTTTCATCTCTCAGTTTAGCAATGTGACTTATATGTACCTACCCTAGCTTGGTGCTTACCTAAGACAAGACACAACTCAACTTAGTCTCTATTTGTAAAATGTATTGTATACTTGCAACCTGAATTGTTACTAGCTGCTTACTTAATATTATAATTAGCCATTACTGAAATATATTGGTTTAGTAGATTAATTAAATATCTAGCAGCTTTCTATCCTACATAAAATAATCAATATTTGCATACATGCTCAGTCACAATACCAGTCACATTATTTTCATTAATTTAGATCTAAAATAATATAATAGAAATTTCTAAGTTTGGCTTCCTAGCCATATCTCAAATCTATTATCATTAGTACATGTAAGAGAATGATTGATAATCTGCTAACCAATAGTAAATCTACTAAACCATAGTCCTAACCTAAGTGCACTTTTGTGGCTCAGCACAAGAAACCTAGAATCATTCCCATGATGGATCCTTGCCACTACTAAACACCAATAATTTAGCTTGACATTCTATTAGATAATCAAGCCATAGTAGAAAACAATTAAAAAGAATTCTGAAGAAATTTCTTCATCAATTGTTACAACTAAACTGAATCTATTTATAGCTAACTGGAAAAAGTACCTGTTGATTTCAAAATTTAAATTGTTTGTCTTGCAATATGGCTAAAAATAATGGAAATGCCACCTTCATTTTGCAAAAATTAGTAGGATCAACAAATACTAGTTTGTTATTAATTGCACTAATATTTCTTAGTTGCATTATACAAACAAATTTAAGTTGATAACAAATTTTATAATCTATTTTTAATCACATTTTAAATTTGATCTTAAGTTTCCTTAACTGACTTTCTTTCTTAGCAGCTTAGATTTGTTAGATGTGCTACAGATGCCAACAGTCTATGCAGTGGAATCATGTGTTCAAGCCTACCTATAAGAGGGTTGACATGGTCTTCATCAACTATCAAAGAAATTTTATCCACACCTCAGGATTCACAAACTGACTACTTAGTACAAATTGATCTCAAATAATCTGAATATTTACATGACAAGCACTTTGATTTTCTGTTTGTCTCACATAAAATGAAAATAGAAGACAAACATCTTTCACCTTACCAGCTTGATATAAAAAACAGGGGGAACATAAAGTTGGAACCTATACTTAAACTTGTGCAAACTTTTTATAAGAAAGAGATCTATGTTTTGCACTATGAGGTACTGAAATTTTATGTCAGTCAAGGATTGAAAATCATGAAATTTCATAAAGCCCTTGCATTTAAGCAAGTACCATTTCTAAATGCATATATTGATCTAAGCACTGACAAATGCAAGGCTGCACATAATGATTTTGAGATGGCATTCTATAAATTAATGTCAAACACAGTGCTTGGTAAATTTATGGAGAATTTAAAGAAGTGAATAAATATAAAGTTTGCAGATGACTTGGAATCTGTGGAGAAGCTGATAAAGAAACCAGAATTTAAATCTTACAACATTGTCAGTGAGGATTTGGTCATGTTGAGACAAAAAGATATTGCATGGAAACATCCCAAATATTTCAGTATGGCTATACTCCACCTATTGAAACTAATTATGTTCAAGTTTCATTATGAAATAATGAAACCAGCATTTAAGAACTGAATTACATTGTTATACTCAGATACAGATTGCTTATTTTATAAAATTGAATTGGAATATTTCTACTAAGAGCTAAGCCCACTCTCACACCATTTTGATTTCTCCCATTACCCTGAGAGTTCACCATTGTATAGTAATGCAAATAAAAAAGTGTACTTAAGAGTCAAAGATGAGCTTGCTTGGGGCATGTTAACATGGGCTGTGACACTAAAACCAAAACTCTACTCAATTCAATATACAGATGATAGTCACAAAATACTGGAGAAGGCAAGTGCAAAAAGGTGTAACTTGTGCAGTTAAGCAAATGATGAACTTCAACATGTACAAATAGATTCTACTGGGAGAATGCCTCCTCTGAAGACCAATGACTGGGATAAGATCCCACATACAATCAAATAGTGTGGAAACTTCAAACTGCATTGCAATGTAATGCTACAATAACAAGCACTAACTTGTTAATAGCATAGAAATGCTGCCATATGGACATAATATTTGTGTGTTTATAATGTTAAAATTCTTGTTTAGATATCCAAAAGATTAATAATAATTTGCAATCCACCAGCCCTTCTTCTATACTAATTGATGATGTAGTAAAACATCTTTGCCTAGGTATATGGAAATTTGCTGGAAATGATTGCTCATTTACACTTGTGCTTAGCTTCTACAAAAATGCAAGATGAAATAATGCCCATGCTGAAAAACCCTTCTCTTGATGCTCAATATTCTCTGATAAAATTCATTTCCCCCAATGCTATGTGTATTTGTATTTTTGTCTTGCAAAAATGGTATAATCTATTTTAATTGATCACTTGTTTACACATGTGCTTAGCTTCTACAAAAAAATATGAGATGAAAAATGATATATTCTCCACAAATTAGAAAAATATGTCTCTTCCAAAAAACATTTGTTTGTTACTCACTCAGGTATAATAGTTATCACAAGTATATTACACATAATGAATTTGTTAAGAGATGTCTGATTGAACGATATATGCTCCCAGTTTGAATGGAATACATCTTTGCTGCTAACTAATCTCATACAATAAATGGTAAAGGAATTTAATTATATATATTTTGCTATGGATTATTTAGTTTCACCAACTACACAAAGTTCAACCATCTACAAATGCAGAATGAAATTATGTATATCCTCTAATGAAAGATTCACATATCAATAATGCACAACAATAAAAATGCTCACATATCCTCACTAGCATGTAATGATATAAACATTTTTGCAGTAAAACATTTTGTTAGTGTGTTTAAAATAAAAATGTATTAAGTCTCTACCAGTAATGTGACAAAAGGAAAGAGAGTGTTGTACAAGTTGTATTACAATTTCCCATCCACAAATGATAAATTCTTGCATTAGCAAAACTGGTTAGTATGGAATATTAAAAATGTATAACATTGACACTGTGTTTAGTTTACACTTATGTAAATTCTTTATGAATTTGTTAAAAGAATAAAAAGTAAACATATTTCTCTCTCACATTCTATGTTTAATAGGTTTCAACTGGACATGTTTTGGACATGAAGAATTAGTAAAATGGAGAGTGGCATGTGCACAGTGTTAATTGAAGAACTTCTTCCACAGGGACATATTAGTTTTATTGTGTTAATATCAAATTCTCTGACATGCAATAATAATACATAGTGTGTTTTAATTCAATGGTGATAAAAATGATGGTTGAATTGTAATTGATTTTTAATATATTTAATACACAATAATGTAATCAAAACACAGTTTCTAAATCTCAACTTAAAGATTAATTGTTGAATGTGCAACCAAGTGGAAAATACATAGTGAATGAAGAATATATGCATCTAGCAGATGGTGAAACATATGGGGACCAGATAAACTAAAACATAGACAAAATTTACCATCATTACAAGTGGCACATGTAGAATATATACAGTAAGCATCAAATTATTATGGACTGCTAGAATTTATTACAGAAAGTGTTCTTGAAAATTTCCATGAAATGCCAATTGTTTTATATTCATTCCAGCTATGTACTATGATTCAATGATATGCATTAGCTACATGATATTGATATATTTTATATTGCACAATAGCTATCCATGAACTTTTTATTATTAAGCACTGCAAATTATTATAGACACCTAGACTTGCACTACATTTACACTGCTTGCATATATATTAACAGAATTTTTGCAGCTAATTATCACTTACATTCCACTGCCTATCATATCACAGAAATTTGAAGTACAACTATTTAACTTTATTATAAACATCTTTTACTACAAAATGGACAAACAAGCAGATCTTATTGATTTGGAAATCAATTTTTAAATGGACTACTGAAAGCTGGAAACAATTCCATCAGGGAAATTTCAAAAATATCAGGCATTAGTTGTAGCAGTGTTTCAAATATTAAATTTAGAAATGAACACAATAAATGCACACCACAGAGGAAAGGAAGGTGTGGTAGAAAGCCAAAAACATCAAAAAATGATGACTGGTATTTGTATAGGGCAATAGTAAAGCAGCCTTTGCTTTCAGCAGCACAGTTGAAACAAGAAGCAAAGTCAAATGGCATTAATGTTCCAACAAGCACAATTCAAAGAAAGCTAAAGAAAATGGGTTGTGCCTTGATCAGACCACATAATTTCCAAAATTGATCAAAAAGATGATGAAGAAGAAACTAGATTTTGCAAGAGCACATTCTGATTGGACTACTAATGATTGGTGTCAGGTTTCCTTCAGTGATGAGAGACCTTTTGAGTGCAAAATGGTATCAAAAAGATGAGTATGCATTCAGCAGGTCAAACATTGCAACTTCATCAAAAGGTGAAGCACCCCATAAAGGTTATGGTCTGGAGTGTGATTATTTTTAATAGAACCAGACAACTACATATGAGGCGCCCAGAGGCAAAAGGGCCAATCCACCATTTGGTAGTTTTGAGAAAAAGAGCTTTAAAGTTTTACCATTTCTATTTTATGACAGAAACATGAATATTTGTTAAATATACACATATTATACATCAAAATATTCCTGAGTTTGTTGCCAATACAAAGAATAATAGTTTTATTATCCTAATGAAATTCTAACAAAAAGAAATTCAGAAAAAGTAATGGAAAATGTCTAAATGCTAAAGTGGTAATAAAAAGGNAGCAATAAGTTTTTCAAAGAAGCCTTGATACTCTGCTGGAACGTACTGCATGAGCACCTTTATGTCAGCCAATTTTCAACCTTATTTTATCTATGTATAAAGACGAATATTGTAACAAAATTTTTCTACTATCTAGGGGAAGGTTAAAAATTTCGTATCCCACATCTAACTCAATATCATCAATTTGGCGGATTGGCCCCTTTGCCTCTGGGCGCCTCATATATGTGATGGAATTTTGAACTCCATCAAGTACATAGACATTCTAAAAAACAAGCTCCTACCACAGCTCAATGACTGGTATGACTCTTTGGATAACTGCATATTATTCATGCAAGATGGGGCACCATGCCGCACAGTAAAAGTGGTTATTAAATTTTTGAGATCAGAAGGGATTTCTCTTCTTTCCTGGCCTGGTAACTCACCTGATCTCACTCGCATTGAGAACATTTGGGGCATCTTAAAAGAAAAAATGTCAGGAAAAACTATTACTAATAAAAAAACTTAATTGAAGAACTAATTAATGAATGGTTTCAAAATGAAAAGATGCAACAATTTGTAAAAAATGCAATTGACAGCATGCCTTGACGAATTGAAGCTGCGATCAAAGCAAAAGGTGGTCACACCAAATATTTAAGGCAGCCTAAATATGGACTAAATTTTTACTTCTGAATTATTTGTATATACTTTAAATGTGTTATTAAATGTGTTTGTTTTGATTACTTATTGTGGAAATAAAAAATATTATACACAAAATGTTTATAGTGTCCATAATAATTTGACCAGGACATGCTTAAGTACGCACATGTAAATTTTCTCCATTAACATTTGTATAACAAAATTGAAATCAGTAAAACTAATAATAGTTTTTGATTAAAAATTGAAATTAATGCTATATTTGCATAAAACAATATGGTATATGCCTACTGTACATATTTTTGTCTTATTTTAAAAAAAAATGTGGGTTTTACCACACTAGGTTAAATATCTAGTTTTTTATTCTGAAAAAATATTACAAGGTTGTTTTATTATGTACACTAGATATTTCATTTTTTTATAGTGTCTAGTAAAAAATTCTAAACATCTTATTATCAAATCTCTTAATTTCAATTGTTTAATATTTTAGAAATTGAAATTGTGTTTTTACATATAAACCATGATTACTTTTTCCGAAAATGTAGTTTGCTTTTATCATGTATTATACCTTTAATGTTTAAGTATAACAAAAATTTTTTTCCCGTTTTGTGAAAATGAGTTAAAACATGGAATTTTCTTACAATGAAATAGCAGTGTATTTGAAAATGAAAACGAAAAATGTAGCCTTTGCATGCAATGTTAGAAAATGAAATAATCATTGTACATAGACACAGTAAGCAATTGAAACGTGAGTAATTCTGTATATAGAGTAGATGGTAATAGTGCAAGTGTTCATAGCATTTTTGAAATCGCGTGTGGCCTTTTACATGTAATGTAAAATGATAGGCTACAAATTTTATAGTACTGATTATACTACTACAAGACTATAATATCCGTAGCCTAAAATGACGTTTTCCTTGTATATATTTCATGTCTTTTTTATTATTTTTGTACATTATTGATGCTATTTAGAGAATTTATCAGTTTCTGAAATTGTAAATATAAGTCTCTAAATATAGAATATCTTATCTTATCTTATCTTGTCTAATGTTAGAAACGTGTTAAACATTGTGCATAGAACTGGTTATACAATTGAAATGTTAGGAATTTTTTATGGATAGGAAAATATTAGTCATTATCACAAATGTGATGTAAACCCAATGTATTATACAAACATGTGTAAGCATGCATAATGTGTGATATAGCCAGGTATATTAACAAAAAAACATGTAATGAAATTAGCCACATAAATTAGTGACTATTACAAAACATGCAATTGTAAACTAAATTGGCCCCAACATGAATATGAATCATTTTAAAAATCAGGCCCCACGTAATTGTCACAAAAATGATTCACCCAGTAAATGTCATAAATTACTAATTAAACCACCTCCTTGAAAATCCATTAGTCAGGAAACTTTATATTGTCAAGTATATGACGTCAGTAAATTACCTAGATAACATTTGCAAACACCTCCCTTGAGTCAGCAGAGGACAAAAGGTAAGTTTGTGTAACCAAGCCTGGCTTATTATAAATACTGATATTTGTTAAAATTGCTTGATGCTAACCAGGAAACCTTTAGCTGTGCTATTAAAAAGAAGCATACTTAAACTATCATAGCCTTCAATAAAGCTTACCTCAATAAAAATTTCAGTTTTTTGTTGAAATCACTGAACAGTTTAATTTTACAACTATAAAATCATAATTTTGAGCAAATTAATCAACAAGTTATGTCAATCATTGATAAAGTGCGCTTCAAACATCATAACCATAATCAGAGATGGGATTAATGCATTATATTTAAAATCAGATTTTTATGCATATTTGGACACAGTTTTCATTAACATATATCTCCATGATAGAATGCATATTCCATCATATTTCACACACGAATGTCACAGTGCCGAATATTTCACTGCATTTTATCTGTTTTTTAACACCTCGAAACTGAAGGCTCCCAAATATTGGAAATTTTAAAACTTATTTGCTTGCTGAATGACAACTTGATGTAGGAATTGCGTTTCATTACGGTATCTTTCAGTTTCGTTCTGAAGCTATACACAACAGTAAGGGCGATTATTTCTTTGCAGCGAGTTTGAGAGAGTTGATAATGTCATAGAACTAATACAGTGGGGATGTACAAAGAAAAGCTGAATGCCTTACAGGAAATCTTGATTTACGATCCATGAGAATATTTGCACAAGCTATAATGAAGAATAAATCCATGCAGTTGATTTTAATCCTTTAAATGTTCCTATATAGAAAAATATGCCTGTAGTCTAGGTGAGTCAGTTTCAAACACAAATGTTCATGACTGTTGGATCACTTCAAACAAGAGTTTGTGTGTGTATTAGAATAAATGTGCATATCTTAGTAATTGAATGTCTGTTCTCTTTAATATAGTTTTTATACATATTTTAAAGCATGTTTTTGAAATTTCGGTGCATTATTTGACGACGAATATTTCTGGAAATTTTTAAGCACCTAAATTCGGGCCCCAACCATAATTGGTTGCACACCAAACAGTATGAAAATAATTAGATTTAAATTTCACTGTACTGCTTGTATGACATTGAAAAATAAATAAATTACATTAATTTGTCTTCTCAAGTTAGCTTCTTAAACTACAATATAATATTGCAATATCAGAAGATGACAGTGAAATGGTATTCCTTAAAATTGATGAAGGCAATTAATTTTATGCTTAATATTTTAAGTACTGCCTTGTAATTTCTACGATAAATCTACATGTGAAGGTCAATATTACACAAATACATATTAATACACAGATATATAGAATAGACGTAATGTACATCAAACAAATGGTTTTAAGAATATAGATCCTCAAATAACAACGAAGAATATTAATGTAGAACCTGTATGCCTGGCCCGTGCCCGTACACTTTTGTCCGTGCCCGTTACGAGCCATACTCCAGTGTATCAGCATTCAATAATTGTAATTACTATATTTCGTCACTAGATGATTACCAAACACGAAAAGAATTTCTTGATATGTAACATTTTCAAGAAAAATTGCTAATATTTCTGTAACTTTTTCTATTCCAATCAGTTGTTCGTAAACTTGTTTAAATTTGCTTTAAACAGAAAATAATCATTTTGCATGTGCTGCTCAAAATCCAATAATTTGTATTAAACCAGGTTTACAAATTTCAAGTAAGGCAGTTGACAAATCATACATTTCAAAATATCGAATACGAATTTTGTCGATTTACAATTGGAGCCATGCCAATGATAGCAAACTTGAAATTTATTACAAAGTTGTTCAAGATTGAAAAAATTAGAGTAGAAATTTTAACAGAAAATGACAGTTGATAGTAATCATATTTAAATTGCTAAAAGTTCTTAAAATCTAATAATTCTATAAAACGGCATTTGCGTAGGGATTTTGAAACTGGCCTCCATTTGAGTGCATGTGCATATAACACCAATTTATTTAAAAATATATCTCTCTTAAATTAATCACATTTGATTTTTGCATGAATTGGTTGCACATTAGTAGAAAAAATCGTCTTTCATTAACAATTCCTATAAATGTTCTAATTTCTGTCAAAGAAAAACAAATGGCCACCGTATTCTTATTTGAGAATTTGTACAAGGAATCCGTGATATAAAAAATGCGAAAAAGTCATTATCCTAAATAGGAGCCTCGCGTAAATATATTCTGTTTCCGGCACTGCTTGAATAGAGAAATGTTTCTGATTGATATTTAAATAATAAATATCATGTTTAATTTAGGGTTATTGTATTGAATGGAAATATTTCGCGTGGTTCTCTTGCAACAATAGTGTTTCAATGCCAAGCAATGAACGGACTGCTTGGTTTGCAAGCTAAATCTTTGCTCTATGAGATAAAGAAAACGGATATAATTAGTAGTTTATGTGAGCGCAGGTATAGCATTAAGGCGTCTGCTTGCTGTGATGCAATCATTTAATTATTTTTAGAGCAAATCGTAATAAATTATGTCCTATTCAATAAATATTATTACTTGATTCTTGAAATTTGTTTTAACGCAAACTAAGATTTACGATTTGTAAATTTCCATAGATATAAATTCATACAATTAAGAATGAAATTCAGTTGTTAAAGAATTATTGGGCAAGCACTGTTTACCTTGCTTACATGCACGAGCCATCTATGGTCAAAATAAAATGCAATAAAAAATTAATCTTATGTTGTCTGTAGCATTTATTCAATATAAATATACTTTTGTAAGCATAATATATATATA
>CABFPE010000103.1:25753-49807 GCA_900660155.1 Hofstenia miamia
GGGTTAGAAGCAGGAGACAAGTGGTATGAGCACAAGCCACAGGGCGTCATAAAAATGGAGAAGGTTAAGATACTGTGGGACTTCAACATACAGACACGCAAGATGATAGAAGCACGGAGGCCAGACATAGTAGTGGTAGACAAAGAGAAAAGATTAGGAACAGTGATAGACATAGCAGTACCAAAGGACAGAAATGTAGAAAGCAAGGAGAAAGAGAAGATAGACAAGTACAGAGAGTTGGCAGAGGAAATAGAAAGGCTGTGGAAGTTAAAGAAGGTTGAAGTAGTCCCGGTAGTAGTTGGCGCACTAGGAGCAGTAAGTAAGAAGCATAAGAGATACTTGGAGGAGTTAGGAGTACCAAAGTGGGGAGGAGAGGTAGCACAGAAGGCAGCATTGTTAGGAACAGCTAGAGTCCTGAGGAAAGCTCAGACTCCCTGGGAACTGGTGAGTTCGCCGAGCTGAGAGGGATACCAGCATGAAGTTGTGAGATGCAAGAATAATAATAATCAATTGTTGTTTTTTATTCCAAAATATCACATCAAGCAATCGGTCATCATTGGCAAAAATATTCAATTGGGCATTAAGAACTTAGAATTATATCGATAGACATACATCAGTGAGTAATTTAATAAGAGATGGCAATGTTCTTGCACCATTGTTTTTAGTTCAATATCAACCATTTTGTATATTACACAAATATGTACACAATTCAAAACCCTTGCATTTGTCCCAAAATACAAATGACTCAAAATTATAAACATTTCTGACCAAAAATTAAAGAACTTTTATTATCTAAACGATCCCTATTATGAATATCAAATCAATTAAATACATGGACAGATTTCATTTAAAACTTACGCCCTTTAAGTAATCGTGCATATTTATCAGTTTGTAAATATGCTTGTATAGTAGTTTGTAGTAATGTTTGTTTTTAGTTTTGTTTTTGTTTACTTGTATTTAGTTTGCAATAAATTTGCTTTAACGCTTATTAACACACGCATACAACTGATTAGTTGTGAATCATGGTTATGTATTTGAAACGTATAGACTGTATCATTCTATCTTTCACCCAGTAGTTTGGAGCCCACTGGATATTTCATTTGTTATGTATAGTACTTGTGAACTTGTATTGTCTAAAGTAATTCATCAATTCTTAGAATCCTTATAATCTTTTAGGATTCTAGAGGTTGGAAATGAATTAATGTTAGTGTATTTGTCATTGAAGAGTCATTGAATTTATCATTAAAGTTGAAGATAATCAAATGTATTTATGATTTTATGGTTCTTGGGATAGGTGTTGAAATATTTTTGAGCTTTGAAGACTCCTTTCCCATCTGCCCCATTCGGGGATCAGATGAAAAAAGGGCAAATTATTCTTAATAGAAAATATAATAAGACATGCTGATGATGAAGTTCTACAGATATCATATCTATGATATTTCAATATACTTGGAATGTCTAACACCTATATTAAACATTTGGAGTGGTAACTTCAATATCTTTAGCCATTTAAAGCATTTGTATTACTTAAAATTCTAAGAAAAAACACCATAATATTTGAAAAATTAAAAATTTATTACTTGTCAGATTTCAACATTTGACGCACCATTCAAAAGCCTTCCTCAGGTAACTAAGAAACATATTGCATTAGTATACACTCGTTCACATGAGTAGACGGCCATCCAGATTACTGAATGCCAGATCACTAAATGGCATCTGTGTTCAAGAAATTATTGAATGAAAGCATTGTTGAATGACAAATCTAGATGGTTAAGTAATGTTTGTTTTGTTATTGAACAAAAATATGTGATTGATACTACATATTTATTACACAGCAAGCATAGCGTCAAGAATATTAACACTTATTTGAGTCAATATATTGTGAAATACCAATTTAATTAAAATATTTAACATTTCGTGTTGCTGACATAATTTGTCGATCCACTTTTATTGAATTTAGGTTGCCATAATATGTATTTGATTAATTGAAGATTTATTTTGATACTGGAAAATACCATATAATTAATTGCATTTGTATTTAATTTTTCCAAGATTATGTAGTTCATCAGCCTGCATGTTTAGGCAACATTTAGAATGCAACTTTTTTAGCGTAGGTAGTTCATAAGGCTTGAAAAACAAATTTTTGTCACTTGATCTCCTGAAGTGTAAGAAAGAGAATATCAACTACTCACTGAATCGATGCTTAAACGAATTGCTGCTGTATTACAACACAAAAAGCAATCCAATTAAACAGTGACTTACCAATTTATGTAGTTGAGAACGTTTTACTCTTTGTGTATCTTTCGCATATTTTCATAGAATACATTTACATTTAATTGACAGGATAATTATCTCCGAATTGCTTAATTTCGTAACATTCGCTCAATTTAAATTTTCCAATTATGGAGGAGATACATCTAAAGTTGAATGGAATTCATAAACATTCATGCAAAAGTTTTATAAAATAATGTCCTAAAAACATCAAAGCTAAATTGTTGTTTCGCAAATTATTTACCGTTAAATTTAGTGTTTCAAACTTAAGCATCATTAAGTCAATGAGTAGATATGTTAAATATATCTCATCTGCTTAACATTTCTATTCGAACTATCAATTTCTGAATCCCTCTGCACTTTGTAGCCAAAATTCAGTTTCTTTAACAAACTAGGCCCATAACATCTAAATTGCACACATGTGACTTTAGATTGAAACTGTTTAGTCTCGTTTGCTATTGTTGAATAAATTGAATTGAGAGAATGAATCATAATTAATGAATCGTTGTTAAGCTTATCTCAGTTAATCCAAAACGTATTTCGATTAATTTGTAGCAAGACGACAACAAAGCACTTGGAAAATTGAAAAGATGCTCATAATATCAATGCTATCATATGCAAGTAGTTCAAACAGATGAGTGTTTATTAATATTGTGCTTCTATCTGTGTATCTGTTGTTCATACATCTATTAATTCCCTGCTCTCTACAAAATATATTTTAAATACCTTATTTATTGTAGCGAAAGTTCTAGTGAAGCTACAACATCAAAACACTTTATTCAATTCATAGCTGTGTTTTGCAACGTAGTCTTTTTGTAGGAGTACTGTAAGTAAAATCTCAGGTAAATAAAATTTTATTTACCATCACCACTTAAAGTTAAAATGAGATGTGAATATTGATTCTGCTTTAGAAATTACATACATGTTGTATTAGGTAGCAATAGCAGCTAATACTGGTATTCACATATTAAAATTCTCACTTATTTAAATTCATTTAAAATCATATCATCCATACACGCGTTATTAAATAGCTTAATTGAAATCCGTCGCAGTTTTTTTGGATGCTAATCACTGCATATGATATCAATAACGTGCAATAATGTTTTCTTTTTCCCTAGCAGACGACTATATTATAATAGTCATTATTGACAGTTATGATACGGCGTCTCTTTTTCAAATAATTTGGAAAACTGCGAAAAACAAACACCTATAAGAATGTCTTTTTCGGAGTTAATAGATATAGGTGGTTTATTATGCTTAACGCATGGAAATTCTACTATTTTATGTAATTTTGGCCTAGATTGATATTTACTTGAAACAATTTTAGAAAATGGTGTATATGGATTTTTTAGGGATGGTGGCTGAGAAAACACCAGGTGTCAATATGAAAACTGTTATGTCGCACTATTCTAATGCAGCCGAATTTTGTCTTCAGTATTTAAAAGCTTGTGATTCACGCACATTTAACACATCAAATGGTATTTCATCGGCTTCATCTCCTTTGGTCACAAAGTTCTTAGAACATGTTGTACAACGACTTCCAGCACTTATAATTAAAAATGAGTACGTATTTATCTCGCGTATTTTTCTTCAAAAATTTTGAAATTTCATGCAATTCAAAGGCGATTAATTAATTATCTTCTAGTAATTTTTCTTTGTAGTCAGAGAAACTTCTAAATGATAAATTATAGTCTAAGTTGTTTAAGTTGGGAAAGTATTTGTTAGTGGAGGTTGAGTTTTGATAAAAAATCAGAATCTATTTATGCTATTTACTACCTTCGTTCATTAGGTACCCATTATCGAACACAGTTGACGAGCATTTAATATGCTTACTACAGAAATTGCGAAAGATGTTTTTTGCAATAGCAGATGTAACTTGTTCGATTTGCTCCAAGATTGTTATTTCTAAGGAAATCAAAAAGTTGCAGCAAAGATTCGAAGAATTGCGCAATAAAATTAACGGCAAGAACAATAAAAATGGAGCTAAATTTGCACTCATATTTGAATTAGGAAAACAAAAGCGTATTGACAATACTAAGTAGTTATAAACAATGATACGTTTCTCTCAACACAAATGCTGGTGGCGTACCATTGTAACAAACAATAACGCCCTAAGGGATATGGGCATATGTCACTGCGACTAAAACTCGAAATGCCATCAATACCGCAGTTTGTCAAACGGTTCTTTATATAAGTTTTAATAGCTATTGGATCTTCTCTTTCGTCTGATTGCAATTTCTCAGTTTCCTCTTGGGTTTGTTCAATAGTACAGAAATGTTCCGCATAATCAATCAGCTCCGTGATAAAACAATAGTTTCACTTGATGTATATATATATAATTTCTTATTAGATCTCTAAGTAACACTTGAAATCAGTGTTTTATTCGGAACATATATTGAATTTAGTTCAAGGTATTTTAGCATTTCTAATCATGATCAAAATTTAAATAGCATAGTATTTAAATTCTCTTTAGCATTTCGTTATATTTCCCAGGTTTTATCTTATGCTCCCTTTGTTTTTATGTGCAGCCGCATCGTTGAATCTTGACAAAGCAAAATAGCAATAATGAAATTCAAAAAGGTAGGGAATGATTTGAAAACGTGTACAACTGTGAAGAAGTTATTAATGATATACACAGCTTTTGAGTATTTTGCAAACATCAAATGTTTCCCAAGTTTCCATTGGTTGATAAAAATTTTTTATGCGTTTTATTCCCCGTTGAATACGCAGAAGGAGGCTTCTCCGAGTGTGGGTTTCTGTCTAACAATTTAAAAATTTGCTCAAAACATTAAAGATTTTTTTTAAGAATTTAAATTTTATGGAAAAATATTTTCTTCTGAGTCAGAATTTAAATTTAAATTTATCATTTTAAATAATATAAATGCGATAAACTGGCTTGAAATTACAAGTATATATTAAAAATTGAAAATTTAAAAGTTCTTCCTTTCGTATGTTTGCCAGTTAGCATCATTGATTTCTAAAAGTTATTAACAATTCATTTCATTTTATTATCGGATCTCTGATTAAAATTCTCATAAATATAAACATTATATACTGTAAATGGAATTTGTAATTGTTGCCATTTTATTTATTTAAAATAAGTTCGTATGTGCCATTTCGAAGTAAAAGTGATTAGGAACTTCAAAGAAAAGAATCAAGGTTAAAAACTCTAGAGCTCGTAATTTATTTGAAGATTTGTTTGCTTTAATTTTTAAGAGATTTACATTTCTAGTTAATTGAAATTATTGAATTATTTATAGAATGATGTTACGTTCAAATCAACGCCCTAAACATTTAATTAATGCAAATTCAAGGTAATTTAAATTTATTCACAAAGTTTACGAAATATATATATGTACACCATTAAATTCTTGTTTTTTAAAAGCCTGTTGACACTAGTTTTCTTTGAAGTATGACCTATAATATAAACTTCTGGACCAAATTTTTAAACTCAGTTAGTATGGACAATTGCTAATATCATTTACATTGATTTTAGGACAGTTGCAGATGCTGTAAAACTGTTACGACGATGGTTACTCAGTGATGAGCTAAAATCTTCTTCCAAACTTAAAATGGTACGTCATTATCTCGTCATTTAATGATAGAATTGAAATTATTGATGTTTAATTTTATCTTCGATAGTAAAATCCAAACCTATTTATTACCTTGCTAACGCCCATATGGGTTTCTATTTTCACAGGAATTATAACAAATTCCTCTTTGGAAATTGAAATGTATATATTTCGCTTAATGCATATTAATTGTGATTATTACGTTTTTGTATATTTTGTATATTTTGACATTAAGCAATCAATCAGTTACTTTTTAGATTCTGGTTCGTCAATTAGGAGAAATTCTTCTTCGTATGGTATGCGATAGCACATATGAGAAAATACCAGCCTCTATATGCAAGTTTCGAACCAGTGTTGCGAGCATGCGCAGCAGTAAACCGTTATCATCTCCACCTTTGTGAGTATTTACTAATTAAATATATATATATATATATATATATATATAATATATGTAAAATTAGAGTTCCTTTGAAAAAAGTCCAAAATTACCCAAAAATTAAGCATAGCGTATCTATGAAAAGTGGGGATATGCATAGCGTATTTGTAAATGACCAATAAGTATACACACTGTATCTATTATATTATATATACGGCCACTTAGTATAAAATATATAATGCATTTATAATTTATATTTCAAGTGAACGTACAGTAATTTTCAAATTTATCGCACAATGGGCATTTGGTGTGTTTTACTAGAAGTGTCTCCTGATTTAATGGAATATTTATAGTTTTTTGAACGAGATTGAGGTTTCATATTGCATTTCTATCAGTCCTGAATCATGTCAATAAGCCAATAAGGATGATGAATTATTTTTTAGTTCAAGTTTGAAATGACTCGCCCTGCTGTGCAGTTAGCGCTATTTCCTGCAATATTTGTATGACCCATTTGTCAATGACACCAATCTGTTAACAAAATTTCTGAAGTCATAAACTTTTTCAAATATTCATCATCTAATTTTTAATATCACCATTTTGAATGCCAAACCTTTATAAATGTGTTTATTATTATAGTTGATCCCTGACGTTGTATTAGTTATGAAGATTCGGAAACACTTCTTCACAAATTATTTTTGTAAGATTGATTTTTTTGTTGAGAATTCAATTTTATTTTTGTATCAGAGACTTAATTTCTATCTCTAGATCTCGGTGGTATACCGAAAAAAAACGAAACTGCGGTTTTCACTCAAAATCGGACTGAGAAAAAAAATAAACATCGAGTTTTCGTTTTTCAGCAGAAACAGCACTCATCTATAATGGTATTCCCATGAAATGATGCAGTCTTCTTGTAGCAAAATGCTTGTCTAGCTGAAGCGTAATTTTGCTTGACTTGATTAACAAATTAATGTAGTTTTTAAAAATATTCCTTAACACTCAGCCATGTCTTAAAAAGTGCACCTTCATCCATACCATTGAGTACAAAATGCACGCAGTTAATATTTTTACATTTAGCTGTTTAATAATTGGAGATTGGAGATAAATTTTTTGCAAGAACCTAGATAACCATTTTTTACCATTATAATATACGCGTTATGCCAGCTAACATCGGTCATATTATAATTGAAAAAAACTGTAAATTCTTCAATAATTGAATTCATCAGATCTACACCAGATTTGTTCGGATTATAATGCAATATAATATCTGGCTTTTTATCGTCACGTTCACTTGACTTCTATTGACCATGCGATGAGTTGAGTAGTAATATATTGCGGCTCTTTTTAGGTGCATAAGGCGAAATAACTATTTTATTAGTATGATCGTAAATTGCATTGTTGAAAAAACTTCACAGTCTTTTGAGACCTTCATGTGACTACGAATCTCTTTCCTATTTCCTTTTATTACAGTTACACCAACATTCAATAATCGTACTGTTTATCGATGTGATGTAAAAAAATCATCTGTCACGATGTTGCGACCAGTCTTTGCATAGGCACGTACCACATTGGATAATAAATTATGATGTACACAAATGCATTGAGGAGTGATTCACATGCCCAAAATATTTTAACTCCATACTTGCCTTGCTTTGTTGGCACATATGTTCGGCCAAGAATATTTAACTATAGCCAACAAGTTTTTCATCCACTGTAACTGTGCCATCAGCAAAATAATTTCAATGCAAATTTTTCTAATAACATCACCTAAATATCATGTATCACTTTGAATACGATTTTTCCTATTACGATAATTATCAAAACGCCAACAACGAAGAAAAAAGCAAAACGTAATTGGCTAGTTGTAGTACGATAAAATGGTCTACTGTCATGGACTGACCAAATATTGTAAGAATGGCATGTTGTCACGATCCATACCAGCACATAGTACACTTCCATAACATGCCATGATTTCATCAAAATCAAAAAGTCTTCATGTAATTTGGGACCATGTTGTTGTGTTTTGTGGCTTATATACATCTAATATAAGATGCCTCACGATTTGTATAACGCAAAGTATGCTGCAAGATATCTTCATTTTACAACAACGTAAAACGGTCCTTTTCCGTCGCAGAAGTAAAAACACGAGCACGTTCTGTAAGTATGTTGCGGCTTCGACGAACTACGGCAAAAGGATCACGACGATAAGTTATATTATTTCATACTAATACACGGTTATCATGGTTGAAATCCGCATCCTCAAACCAGTTATCACTGTCACTTTCTGTATCTTGCTCTTCGAAAATGAGAACATCCCCATCATCATCGTTTTCAATTGATTCAACATCACCTGCTGAAGATGCATTACTGTTGTTGTCTCTTTCTATTAGATTTATACTAACAGAAGCATTGGAATTCAAATCATTTTCATCAGCCGAGACTATTTGACGACGAATATCACGATAGTTGAAAAGGTGTAAAAAAACGAAACTGAACTCATTTTTTGGAAACCACCGAACATTATTTCCGTTCTATACCCCTATGAAGAAACCTCTAAATTCATCTTCATAAATATTTAACTGTTACGTAAACTATATAAAAAATTGAATTTAGTGGAAAAAGTTTAGTATATTACCAAATTTTCTATGAATTCAAAAATATCGGCGTTCAAATCCTGTACAAACTACATAGATTTTCTTATTTAAATTTTAATTTTATCAATGTAATGTTATTCTTACGAATTCTCAACGTCAATATTTCTCATACTTCTGAGTGTATTCTTACAAAAATGTTTTACATATACTAATTAGTTTTACCCTGTATTAATTTTTTTTGTATTTTTTTATACCATTTACGGAGATGTTTTAGGAGGTCCCTTCACAGACTCATATGAAGGAAACTAAATCTGATTAAAAATATTTAAATAAAATTTGAATTCTCAACAAAAATATTGATGCTGGTGCTAAAAATCAAATTTATAATTTGAATCTTCACAAAAACAAATTTATAAAGTGTGTGTTCGATTTATGACTACTTGCATAATAGCGCAGCATATTCAAGCTTTCATACACCTGGTCCATGAGCGTTGCCCATTTTTGTCAAGATGTTTCAGCTTCTGAACTCGCATTTTAATGACAGTAAAGAAGATACACCAAAGAATTCAGAGATGTACAACAAAATTGCCATCAATTCTAATGCTAAATTTACTTAGTAAATCAACATAATGCGTCAGTTTCATCTTGCTGTTTAAAGTGTGTTGGAAATTGAACTCTCTACTTATGTGAAAGTCAAGATTGACCTGCAGTTAATGTCACTCCAAGTAGAATATTTCAGATTCTCTCATTATTATAAGCTTAACATGCTTTAATTTACATTAATAATATACGCACAAGTAATTGTTTAAGTGCATTCGTAGAATTGTAATTTTTAAAATTGCAATTATATACATCTGCTATTTATATGAATCACACACAAATTCTTTAACCCATTTTGATGACTATCCACATATGAACGAATACCATACACAGCATGAATCCAAATTTATTGAATAGCATCCCACATAGTTCTGGCGACACATGACGATATTAAGCTTTTTCACATAATGAAACTGATGGGGAACGGAAGGCCAATGTTCAAATTCACAAGTTTTACATCAAAATTGTATGCATCAGTGTAAATTCGAAACAGTTCATACTTATATTATATTAATGTTTAATTTTAATTTTTTTAAAGAATTTTTCACAAATCTATTTAATATCAACAAGTCAGAAATCCATATGCAATCGAAGCGTTGGTCAAGTCTCGTCATCAGAATTCTCCATGTCGAATGCCAACTGCGGTTTAGTAGACTTTGTGTTGACCAACAATAATCCATATTTGTTACTTAATTCCTCCATGAGTGTAACATAGGCACTTTTCGCTTGTTCGGTACTTTTGCCTTCTAGGTTCTTCCATGCCTCGTATCTATGTGGTCCATAAGCATCTGCAAAATCTTCTGAATCAATCAACGGACAATTTCCAAAAATGGCCTGATTGTGCAACGCATAAAGTTCAATCTAAATGTCCTACATTTTTAATGCGAATATTTACATGTTTAACCATTTAATTTTTTTTTGTTGCCAGAATTTTTTAATGCTAAGCTCCTTTAATTCTTAATATTCAAGAATTGCACAAATTTCAAAACCCTCAATTTTTTTAAGCTTGTTTGTAATTTATTGTGTTTGAACTTTCATTGTCGAGCATATATTAAAATCATCATAAAACTCCTATGCAATAACACTTTTCAATGATGTTCGATCGAGTGCAGCTCTATTAAATTTCCTAACATGCCTTAATTTGGAAAATTTAATATAATATAATTTCAGAAATACAACACTAATATATATATATATATATATAGTTTGCATTTTTAGATTGCTAAATTACCCAAGAAAATTATTCCTTTATTAAGGTATTGAGAATGTGTATGAACGATTGTCGTAATTATTACTTTAACCAAATTTCTTTGCAGTTTAAGCAGAATACACTTGACTATGTCAAATGAAATCGCTCCATAATTTTTCGTCAAGTTATTGGTATCCTATGTTCCATATCTCTTGACCAATCAGTTTCAGCTAAGCCGCTATAGGGTAGAATCTTCCCTCTGTATAGATAACTGTTTTGAATATGGTTGTAAATTAAATTTTATGTTGGATTTTAAATGTAAGCAAGAAGTTTTCCTATACTTTGGCTCATCAATATTTTGATTTAGATGTTTCCCTAGATATTGTCTTTTCTCTTCTACTTGTGTTGTGAATGATTCCGTTGGCAGGTAATCGATAACTTGAGATTTTACTTTGTGAATTCCCGTGTCATTATTGTACTTTTTACAATTGATTGTGTTGCATTTTTATTGAAACTATCATCATCGTAAACTGTTTTTAAATATATTCGGAATCATCATTTTTCAATGTTTGATGCATTTCCATTGCTGTTTGATTGTTTTTGATAAAAATTACTACTTTGTGAAAGCAACTATGTCATGTCTTTAAATACTGCAATATTTTTAAGTTTGTTTGAGCGCTTGTTTGCAGTCTAGAAACCTTGATGAAAAATATCACAAGTTTCATCCTGCTTAAGAATAATTTTGCTTTCTCACTGATTTGTTTAACTCCTTGGATTTTCAATGAAAGCAATTGTTTATATTTGCCCTTCTCAATTTTTTTCATGGATTTTCCTTTATTTAGTACGAATTATTTGAAAAGTTGATTCTAAGTATTATTATTTGAAATATACCAACCTATTTTAATTGCTGGCATTTGTTAAGTTCCAGATTTTAAATGTATAATATGGATTGAAGTGGAATCGCAGGTGTTCAGGAAACTGCCATATGGAAACAAGTGGAACTGGGATTTTTCCCTTAGCGTGGCACAGTCTTTTTGCATAAGTAAGCTAATCCCATTTGCTGTTTATAGATAGTGAAGGTAGTTTTAGTATATTAATATTTATGGGCTTGTGTTTTGGGCAAATTCAATGGTGAAATCAATAATTTTACTGATAAATATTCATCAAGGGACATGACTGTGGTTCTTTGCGTAATACTGCGCTATGTCACCATGGCTTCATTTTTGTGCGTCGTCCTCCAGTAGTTAATGTTAATTTTTTTGGACTATCAATTTTGTATTGTTAATATTCATTAAGACAATGCTCTTGTCTATAGTACGAATTTTATTTTTATACTTTTTCAGTTGGGCATCAACTTTATATAACTTAATGGAACTACAATATAAAATGAATGTTTTATTAATTTGTAGCCTAAAGCAATTTACAAATGTTATTGGCGAACTGTACGTCCAAACATTAATTTTAATAAATTCATTCACAGTATTTTCAAAAAAATTGTTTATAAAGAGAGTATTTACACGTGGATTAGTATTGAGATTTATCTTCATTTGTTCCAAATAAAATTTTTTTTTAATGAAATTGCCTGAGTTATGAAATTCATTACTCAATAGCATAGGATTCAAAATCGATAAATCTTTTAAATTTTTTAATTTTTTGGTGGAACGCGCGACTTCTCTAAAATGATCAGTCCTAAGCGTCATTTGAATTAATTGAATTATCAATATTTTATTAAAACATCAAATCTTATCTCTATTCCTTTGAATACATTGTTTCGTTAATGAACATTTTAAATATCAAATAAATTTTCTCTCATTGGTATCATTACATCAATTCGCGATATTTTAAATTTCTCCTACTCAAGTCTCACGCTTAAATATATTTTCGAAGTAAGTGAATCCTCATTTTTGTTAAAAATATAACATTGGAAGTATTACTAAAATTTTTGCCATTTTTTTTTGTAAAACGTGTTTTGTAAAATCAAAATTTATCTAATATTTTCCTAAATATAAATCTGTCCACAAAGCATGATATTTACATTTTCCGGAATTTTCTACGTTGATAGGTTGTTATTAGACTTTACTTATCACTTACTTGTTCTTGGAACTGCGGCGTAGATTGGAATTGCTTGGATTTTTTTATTGCATTGTAAAATTGGAGTTCTAATCTGTTAGCATCGATGTTTCCCTGATTAAGACTGTCAAGATAAGACTTTAAGTGGGGTAGGTTTCTGTTAACTTTATGAAGGGATGTTATTGAAGCACGTTTTGCGTACAACGAGTGTGTATCATCGACCATCATGGTTCATTAATCGCGTGCCAATTGTTCTATTTAAAGCTCATCATCACAAAATCTAACTGTGAAAGAATTTTAGAAATTACGTCTGTAGTTATGCTATCATAACTTTTTCATTTTGAGGTTCGCTGCATACTTGGACATTTGCACTTAACACGTAATTATTTACTACATTTTCATTCGGAAACTACTGTTAGTACATGTCTTCAAAGCAATTATTTGTAGCCGTTGAATTTTTCATTAATGATTTTTTATTTTAAAACAATGCGCATCATTTGATCCATGGCCATATTTGATAACAATACATTTAATCGTTTTTTTCAAATATTTTCCTAATAAAATACCGTAAATTTAATTGTTAGAACACATTTTAACTTATTTATTTTTATTGTTATTTTTTTGCAATTAAATTCAGTATTCAAATATTGTCGTTAGCTTTTCAAATTTAATATTTTTTTAATGGATTCGCAATTAACTTCTCAAAAGATTGTCAACTAATGGCCATTAAAATAATGAACCCTAACTCGAGAAAATTTAGCTACAAATTTAATTAAGTTTACTTGTCAAGAATGGATTTCTTAACAGCATAATCCTTCCTACATTATTGCGATTAATTTTTATTAACTTGTTTGATGTCTTCGAAATCCGCTGCATTTACTTAAGAAAATTGTAAATAAAATTTCATTTGCAGTAAATTTGGAATCTTTAGGCCATTTTTACCATCAAATAGAATTGAAGAAGTGTACCTACTGTTACTCATTGAAGAATGTTTGGTGAGTTTGTTTTAAATAGAACTTACGATGACTATCCAATGTAAGAGTTTGCACTTTTAAAACAGTGTTTTAAATATGTGTTTGCAAAATTTTTTCAACGTTTTCTTTCAAATTCCTATAAAAGTTTATGGAAACTTTGGAACATATTTTTGGGATTTGTTTATTCGTAATTTAATATCTGACTTTCTACCGAAAAAGTAGCAAAACTTGGGTTATACATGGGTTAAATAAGAAATGAACGTTGATATGTTTATCATGATTCAATGTTTCCCATTATATGTTTTCAGCAACATTTTATTTCCTTAAAATGGTTCTGGTGAGAGCAAATAATACACTGCTTTAAACTTAAAAGTTTTTTGGGAAATTATTCACTTTTTAACATCCATTTCCATTGCCTACTAAATAGTCGCTCAATATGCCTCGTTTCAAAGGAGATTGTTCTTTTGAATTACATTTTAAATGATCTTTTTATTTATTCAAATTATTTAAATTGTACATATACCTATTAAATGGTACATTCACATTTCATAATAATATACCACGTTATTTATAGGACCCTGTTGTTTAAGCAAATCGTCAATGTTTATTAACAACAAAAATATGACACAGTTTGATATATTATTACTCTTAGAGAATCCTTTAGGCATTTATACTGCTATTAAATGACACATTTGCACAATTTGTAAATAGGGCACTATGCATTTCTTTAAAATCATCTGTACACCATAATTCACAAACCTAAAAGTTTTTTCTAAATTTTATCCGCATGCTCATTGCAGGTTGCCGTTGCAATGCTTTCCATTAGCCAGCAACAATGAAGAGACGTCAAGCATATCTTCACTCAAACTCACTAGTGGCTTTGAGATAAGCAGATTTGACCGATTACTATCATCACGTATATTTGCATCTTATGATTGTCGAGGTCAATGTTTTGGTCAATATGCCCGACAGTGAGTTTTCCAGGTCATCACGGAATATTACATATGCCCAAAATCAAGTTCTCAAAAGATTTTAGCAGTTTTCGAAGCATCAACTTCGTGCAAGAATACCAGAAATCGGCCCGGCATTTCCTTTATGCAAAGGAGTCAATTGAATATTCTGAATTCAACACAAAGATAGTAATATCTATAGATTACGAACTTTGATAATGAACAGATATAATAAATAATGAATGTTAAGACATTGAATTTTCTATGCTGAGTATTCTAGAAATCACCTTTTAAAAACACTTCGGAATTTGTGACTTATCGAGTTTGATGAGGGAATAAGGAATGGCGAATGTTCATCTTAGGTTAAATGAAGTATTTTTCAAAATGAGAAGCATACACCAGACCTATTCCAATTTGTAATAGATCCGAATCATTTTGAAGTGAACATTTGAGATGGTATGTAATGCTTGACATATTTGCATGAATCCACAGAAGTGAAGAGGTCAGCTTATCATAAAATAGATGATCATTATGCAGTCGAAAACTTTGATGTTGACTTTATTTATCGAAGGATAAGGCTCATATACATGTGTTTAAATTACTGAATAATTGCATACATTTGTTGAACGTATTAATTATCTTCTGACATTTTGTAAGATCTAAGTCACGTTAAAGGAATTTTTTTAAATTTTAAAATGGATTTGTTGTAGAAATATTCTTGGTTAGCAACCGCTGATTCATTAATCATTTAGGCCTCAAGAGAGCTAGTCTTGGATCGTGACACAGACTGCTCACCGCTGGTGCTACATTCAATCAACTGTGAGATCTTCGCTCTTGATTTACTCTCCATTGCATTCCTCCAGTCCAACCAATTTTCATTCCTTACTGAAGTAAGATCGCAATAAAAAATCTTAATAAACTACTTTATCATCTCCAATTTAAGCACTTTTTGATAATAAGGTTAAAATTTGATAACTTTTTAGAATTATCGACTCAATAAGGC
Organism: Hofstenia miamia; assembly: GCA_900660155.1. Classification (NCBI taxonomy): domain Eukaryota; kingdom Metazoa; phylum Xenacoelomorpha; order Acoela; family Hofsteniidae; genus Hofstenia; species Hofstenia miamia. The sequence goes on from CABFPE010000103.1 coordinate 41,350, forward strand.
AAGTGTTTTATACTTTCACTTTGGAAGTTCATTTCAACATTTTAAATCATTAGATCATACACTTTAGAGTGAATATAGAAGTAGCAACTTTTTTGTTTACTTTACATAAATTGCAATTAGTATACAAATATCAATAACTCTCATTTTTTATTTTTGGATTGCGATCAATTCTCCCAATGTTCATGTAAATTGCTGTTAAAAATGGCATTCAGTTACGAGAAGATTTTTTGAAGCTACCATTTCAAGAAATGTTCACAACGCATCATAGTAAAATTACAAGGAAACTGTGTATATGTACAAGTACATTAACAATATCTACGCTAGAATAGATATATTTTCGAAAGTAAAAAAACATTTGATCCTGAACTTTTTGACATTTCCTAAAATATTGTTAGTAAGACAAATGTTTAGATATTAATCATATTTTTGGTATTTTTCTAGTTATACTAATTTTATTCCAAAATATGTATTGCTATTTTCATCGATAAATTCCTTTAGTTGCGGCATATCTGCATGATAACGAAACATTATTTTTCAGTTTTGTTTATCATTGGCCACCGCACTACCAAATTTAGGCGTTATTTTGACCTTGATACAAATTGTTTGGCACTGCTGTCAATATTGCATTATTCCCCAAGCTTTCAGTTGACCTATGACTGCTACTCTTCCAAATTTTGGCGTAGGATGGTAGGAAATAAATATTTTCTGAAGGTATCATTCTTGCAGCATTCCATAGTTTTGAAAGTGCAAACCCCTGGCCTAGATTAGTTTAAAACATTGATATTAAAATTTTATGTAATTTAAGTTACCATAGCGAACTGGCGATGGTGTTGCTTAATATCGAAACACATTTCTTTTTTGAACTTGATTCACCCAATGCATTTGTTCTGATATTTTTTCAGATACGTTATCGCAGTTTTTTATGAAATTTATTTTTTGCTTTGTTATGAGTTCATGCAAGATTTTTACTTAGTTTCAGCAGCTAATTTTGATGAGTTTCTGTTTAAAACCTACAGTATGTTTTATAATTTCAGAGCAATATTTACTTATTGGATTTATAAATATATCTCTTTTATCTTTGTGCAGTTTGCTTTCTTGGGAAAATGATCATGCTACAACCACAAGACAAGAAACATTATAATGTTTTCAAATTTACTACCGTAGTTCTCCGTATCTTTGGTTTCTTGATAAATCGCTGAATGTTAATGTATAGAAAAATTTTGACTATTTTCGTAAGTTAATATACATTGGACTCTGTTAATCCTTATTAATTGTAAGTAATAAACTTTCAATTTTGTTAGTTGTTTATTGAAAAAGCGCAGCCTAATTAAGCATTGCATTAATTTCAAAGGAACGGATTGTACAACACGCACGTTATACGTTATATGTTTTCCCGTGTCAGCATTGACTATGAAATTTAATTAATGGCATTTTATATTGCAGGTACAAAGTCTGATTTTTCTACAATCTCAGGTGAGGGTGCGAATGCATGTCATCGGAGGTGTGGAGAACAGTTATAGAAATTTCACTTGATATCTCATACCATTAAATAGAAATATAATATCAAACATTTGGAGACTATAGTGTAGTATTTGCCATTTTTGAATCCATTTTATGTCCGCTATTTTTATGTTTAGAGCTACTTTCCGACCATTTTGTTTCATCTATATTTTATGTCTTTTACTCTTTTTTTATGCATTTACTTTGTGAAAAAATCGCAACACACACATATAACATTTAGCACCTCCACTCATTTATAGACACAAACATTGAATACACAAAGTTCATGGATTATATTCTCTCAAATGTCAATTATTTTGCTCTAGTTTTTGAACTAGCTAGGTTAAAGAAATTGCCGATATTGTAACCTTGAAAAGACTTGCTTTTGGAAATTATCTTTATTATTGAGAGCGGTATTAATCGATTTTCAATTGTTTCCATTGAGATGCTATTAAGTATTTGACTAAAATGTTGAAGTTTTAATTCCAACTGTTTTATGCTCATTAAAATGAATGTTATTGTTTGCATTTTTAATTGTTCAATCGTTTGCTTAGTTGTGTTAAAATTTATAATTTGACAGCGCTCTACCATTCAATTGCATGTTTTCAAATTGACTGCAATCTATGATGTTAGAATCATTTTCTTAACGCAAACTTTTGATAAGAATTTCACAACACTGTCTATCAATTGCATTAAAAGCACATCTACAAATGATTATTATAAAATTTCTCTCTCCTTGATTAATTTTTAAAAATGATATTTTTGCATGTCGCAATTTAGATGTTAAGTAGTCACAAACTGGAAAAGACAGCAAATATACATCTGAGACTGATGTTTTGCTTGTCGTTGGTGTGTAAATTGTTTATTTAGGCGTATGAACGCAGTATGAAGGCTTCCTTTGACCAAGCGTGCCTTTGGCATCGTTTTGCTTTAACTTTAACATCGGCAGGGAAATATGATCGAGCTATCCAAGTTCTAAAACAATGTCGCAATTTATTGTCACAGGATGCATCGATTTGCATGCTTATTTCCAAAATCGCGCTTCAGCACACCAACGATGTAAGATTTTCTTAAATTTTGATTAACAAAAGCAACTATCATATAGGAATTTGGGTTCGACTTCAGTGTCAAGTTTTTCGAAATAAACTACTTGTACTTTTGTTTACAATATGCCTTCTTGATTGTTTGAACTCAAAGGAGACAGCTTTCGTTTTTTGTACCAATCAATGACTTAAATGAAACATTGTATTGCTGTTTGTCCAAAATAAGACTTGTACGCATCAAATAACCTAGAATCTTCTTATGCGTTCATGAAAATGTAAAAAAGTGCCACCATAAGCGGGGTTGGAAATGGGTCAATTTTCTCAAGCTGCGATTCCACCCGCCCGCCATCACATGACCCGTCTAACAATAACCCACGCCCCGACTTGTCTATCATTTGCCTGTGACCCGACCAAAGCAAAATTACCAAAATTACTAATAAAACAATACAAAATCAATAGAAATTCAACGATAATAAAAATCGCTCAGTCTTTTGAAATGTCAAAGATGTTTATTTCTTAAGTTGTTCCTAAAAAACTGTAAGTGTTCTTCCACACAAGCGATTATAAATATACTTCGACCCGTTCCGTCAACCCCTCTATGAGTGAGCCTCAAACACAACCCGTCTAATTTTTGACCCGTTTTCCAATCTGAATTAGAGTTGATTTAGGCACTTATAAGTGGTTTTGACAAAACAATTTCGAGTGACACAATTCTGATTGGATAATGAAAATGGCGTGCAATGAGTACTCGATTAAATCATTGTTGATGCTAATCTATAAAGATTACTCAATTGAATTGCCTCAAATGTATTTAGTTTTTGGTATTTTCAAATGCTTTAGTATCAATTGGCTATTGACGAAGCTGAAGAAGCACTAAAACTCTGGGGTGCAGGAGATGATTATATGAAAGCACGGTGTTACATGCTGAGTGGAGTAGGTCATGCACTAACATCTCAATCTTTATACGATCAAAGTATGAGGACAAAACACATTCAAATAGCCATTGAAAAATTAAAAAGGTAATTTTAATGTAATTATATTTAACACTATGCACGTTGTAATGTAGAAACACAAAAATGCGAAAATTATATAATACGTTTTACCTTACTTTTGAAAATTTCATTTGAAATTTCTTCTTTTCCTTGACTCCCTCAAACGTTTTTGAGGTTTAATGTTTAAACGTCTATTTTTAAAAATGATTGTTATTTGGTGAGTATTCCGAAATTGTCGTTCGTTCATCAAAGCAAGTTGTTTGAGCAGAAAGGAAATTACGAATGGAAGAATTGCACTTACTGCAAATGCAGTACATGTAAATATGGTTGTACATCAGAGGCGTATTCTCTTTATGTGCGAGGTGTGCGCCGCACACCTTCTAACCAGCATTTTTATGATTTTAGAGCGGTTTTCCTAAATTTGTAATTAGTGAGTAAATACTCAATCGAATTTTTAATTACAGGTAACGCCTCTAATTGAGTTGCCATTTTTATAACGCATTGCGTTCAGCACTTTCTTATAAAACTTCTGTCTAAATTACAATTTTGGTAACATTGAAGCATTTCGATTGTTTTGATCCATAACTATACATTGGTTTAATTGGCTAGTACATGTATTATCTTGTTTAGCAATCATATCACTGATAAATGAAAATGTCCTAGTTACTTTAATTGCGACATCCACACTTCAATAGACATTAATAAAGCAAGGTGTGCGTTCATACTAATGCACACTACGAAATTAAGCCTAATCTTTGAAATTGCAGCCTATATTTGTAGCCGAACGTTAATGATTGGTTCACGAAATGGAAATAGATCATTTCGAGGTGTGCGGTAATGATCACCGCACCTCCAGTGAGAAATCAAACGTCTCACCACTCTCAGTTAATTCCCCGCCAAGCAAACATCAATCAAAATAGAGAAGCTTTTTCAAGTTCTACATGTACATAGTGTACATTGGCTGTGGTAAGCTAAAACAAATGTTGGGAGTGGGCTTTATTCTAATTTAATAGATTATTTTAGTGGCTGAAGCAGTTATTAGCAGTAAACCAGACAAACTCACACTGTGTCATGTGCACAACACGCAGCCCTGGTTGAACGTGTTTATAAGCCTGCAAAGGAGCTGATCAGTGCGAGACAAAAGCTGTGGGATATGAGCATTATCTTACTAATGTTTGCGGCCAACAAGAAACATAGTTTCTTAGTCCGCCTTAATAATGACTGCATATGGTTAGGTGGGTCGCAGAGATAGTATCAGAGTACCTTAGCTTTTGCAAACACTGAAAATATAAAAATATTAATATAATTTGGAATGCCCTTCAATCTCATTTAAATATGCGCTCTAAGCAACTTGCAATGCCAAGATCAACTTAGTCCTCAGAAGGTTGTCATTATTAAATCATCAATACAAAAGTGTTTATGGAGCCATACCGTCGGCATTCTATTAATAGGGTGTTAATTTATTTAATCTTGCTGCTATATAATTCAAAAATTTTGATCCAATTTATTATCCAATTTCAGTAAAATTCAATATTTATATTTAAATCTCAAATTTTGTTTGAAAAACTAATTGTTCTATCACGGATTTTAATACACTCTACAGCAATTTTTTTAATGTCTTGCAAAATAAATTTTGGGGTTGTTTTTTAATTTGTCATTATTTGTGCTATTCTGCTTTTCATCGCTTAGCAATTTTGAAGTAAATTTATGTTGTTTGAAACAACTTCAATTCATAGTGACATTGCAAAGTGGTTATTTTTAAATTTTGACATAAAACATTAATACGGGAGGTAATACTATAAGAAACTCAACTATTGAAATCTATAAATATAGTATGATTATAGTTGATGACAATTTTAGGAACTAGATTATTACAAAGCTTACAAATAAGTTCATTTGCATTCACTATATCGTAAGTATGTGTCCATTTTTTATCTCAAGATAGTGTTGAAGCACTTAAAATTTTCTATTTGCATAAAAAACAAATATTTTTTAAGTTTATGTTTGTTTATTGTTAGAATACTTATTTAAGTTCGGATCTGTTTTGGATTGAAAACTAAAATGTTTTAAAAGTTTGGATTGCATCTGGATCTTGAAGTTTCGGATCTTGATCGGATCTTAAAATGTTGAATCCAATTATCCATCTCTGGTGGATCATCTATTAATGCAAATGACTCCTGATCTTGTTGAAATTGAAAAATTCGTCTGTTCACGTACTGGTCATGTCTGATGTTTTAATATTTCACGTATCCATTTCAAATATTTTTCTTAATATCTGATTTTAAGAAATATTCATTTGAATCATATTTTACGTTAATGTAGAGTATTTAAAAATTATACATTTAATACTATTATGGATGACTTCAAGTTCAAGCAATGACTGCCGAGACCTCCATTTTAAATTTTAAAACTTTCGGTTCAGAATTGACGTATTTTTATATAAATACAATGACGAAATCAAACTGATGAGCCACTGGCAACTCTGCACCGCACACTAGGCAATGTGGCCCACGCTCCGCCACTGTTGTACATAATCGAAAAACGAGAGCCGTGTATTTTGTAATTTTATAATGCATGACAGTGTAGTATAATATACCGAAAGGTCCAGAGTCATCACTGACAATGTTAATGGTGTAACATTTATACAAATGAAATATTTTATTGTCACGAAATTCTCCGAAATGTCGTAAAATTCGCATTTTTGTAGCTTATACTTGCCTAACATCTTGCATGGTATGGAATTTAATGTTTTGAAAATATCATTTTTCAGTTTCCCATGCCATAATCACTTCATCCATAAAATTGTGCATGCTATTGAACATTATTGGGATCATGTTACTAAACGCCAGAGTTTGCATTATTTTTATTTTCTCATTGAATTGTGGCGACACCTAAAATTACTCTTGCTCTTCATTTTTGCAAAACAATAGAAGCGTTCTCCCCAATTTTCAATGTTTAGTTTTTTACTGCAAACTGGTAATTAGTCTGTAAATTTCATTTAGTTTAAGTGCTTTAGTGATTTTTTAAATTTATCGTAAAGTACGCTTTTTCGAAAAAATATTTTCATAGCAGTTTATTGATGCACATTTTAGAGCGCATTCCATTGATTCAAAGGATGAAAAGATCGCGTTTAATCTTGCCCTTTGTTTATCCATCACTCGCCAACTAAAATCGGCTAGGGAATATATCAAGAACAACACTGTAAGGTTATCTTAGCATCTAGACTTGCATTCAAAGTTAGTGCCATTTAGAGTCACAGTTTCTCCTTATTCTCTTATTGTCTGCTGAGAAGAAAAACGCCGAGGCGTTCAATTTAGCTGCCTCTTTATGCGAAGAGTACCTAAATAATACATGGTATGTTATTACAACCTCTTGTTACATTACATTGAAGTATTTTGCATTTCCTCATCAAATTTCAACCCGTATAATATCCAAGAAAATGTAAGGTAAAGGTGTGCTCTATTCAGAAGATCTTATATTAGTTGAAAAATTGAATTATTTAAATTTATTTTATGTGATTTTTTTGTCACATATTTGTGTTTGAAATCAGTTGAATTTAATTTGCCTCCTCATGAAGCCATTGTTTTTATCTCTGTCTGCCTGTTGGCACGATTTTTCCAAAAAGGAATTGATGGAAATGACAAATATTTTTGTATAACATAATTGATTTACCTCAAAATAAAGCATTTTTGTGAAATTCGTTTGAATATTTTTGAATAATGCGTGTGTATGATATGCTCATTTGAATGCGTTACTTGTCCGACTTCTACCCTAGTTCAGTGCTTTTCTAGTTTTAAGAGAGAATTGATTTCACGATTTGGTTAATGATTTTCTGTTTTCGAAATGCAAATGGTTGACTGGCATCCCAAAATATTGCGATTTTTTACTATGTAATGTTATATTATATGCAATTTTCAATAGAAATGTCGTGGGAACTCTTGTCAGCGTAATAGCACACAAGTGACTAATTTTTTAAAATAATGTGGGGAAAAAATCAGAGAGCAAATAACAACTGTGAATGCTAAATTTAAAATTGTCTTTCCCTCTTGACTGAGAATTGTAGATCACATCTCAATAATCATTGATTTTCTCTTTGTGTGGGTGTTGAGTTTTCACAAGAACATGTTTAAAACGTTTTTAAGTAATATAAACATTTCGTCTATTTTGCTTGATGATTTTTTGTTAATTTTAACTAGAAATAAATTGTTTATCTGAATATTAATAATTATTATATTGGATCTGCGCACTACTTTTGCAAATTCGAAAAAGGCATATAGAACGGGCACTTGCAATAATTTTCTATAGTACAATGCGGATACCCGGTTTTTCTTCTTTAATTTTTACAAGACGAGGCCGAAACGCAAGTATGTTAATAAGTAGGACCAAATCTATCATATATCAAAGTTTCAGGCTATTCCCTTAATATGTGCAATTTTTCGTATGGAATGGTTAATTTTTAAGATGGCATTTCACAGAGCGGGCCAAATAATAACGGAGAACTGAATAATTACAGTCCAATAATAATAATAATAATAATAATAATAATAATAATAATAATAATAATAATAATAGGGCGATACCAGTGTTGAGATATTCGGCAGGAATAGTTAGATGGAACAAGAATGAACTTTGGGAGCTAGACAGAGAGACAAGGAAGGTAATAGCAGCAGAGAGGGCTTTCAACCTAAATGGAGATGTGGATAGGTTGTACATGGCAAGGCATAAAGGAGGGAAAGGACTGCTAAGTGTGGAGGAAACTGTAGAAGCAGAAGCACTAGGGCTAAAGGAGTATGTAGAAGCACAACCTAGAGGGTCAATACTGGAGGTCACTAAGGAGTTAAGGAAGATAAGAACTGAGAGTGAAGGAAAGAAGGTATACCAGAGTAGGATGGAATCAGAGAGACAAACAAGGTATAGGCAGAA